>CABHPR010149162.1:11645-39516 GCA_902168415.1 Peromyscus melanophrys | reverse complement strand
CTGCATCTGGCCCAGGCTGCGAGGGGTGCCACGGCCTGTTAGTTCTGGTGTATAAACAGGGGGTGGGCATCAGTGAGGCATGGTGACTCCTGGAGAAGGCAGTGTGGTCCAGAGAGCTTGGTCTTTCCCTCTGCTTCAGAGGTAAAGGTTGACAGCATTTGGGGCAGTGGCTTGGGCTGTCATGTCACTTACTCATCTGTGTGCTCTGAGTGTGCACTCTTGGTTTTTTTTTTCCCCCAGAGTTTTTACCCTAGATGATTTTCCTTCCTGCCCAAGTTGCCCGTTTACTGATGGCGTGAGTCACAGGGTGACTACCCAGTGTCCACAATGAGGAACATCCAGGCATGTTTCAGCTGGACAGCAGCTAAAGTCGGGGCTGACTCTTGATTGGCACTGGCAGATGCTTCCACCCTTTGCTTCTGCCCGGGGCCCTCTCTTTTCTCTGTACTACCCCTCTGCCATGCTTCCTCGTACTCTTGAATCATTAGCTCAGGGATGCAGTCACTGTCTTTGAACTTACTGAAGTTTTAAACACCCCCAGTTGGGAGGACAGCTGCTGCTCCTAGCCTACATACCCAAACTTGTTTCAGCATTTCTGTATCTTTTTAGGTTTAAAGCCACCTCATGAAGCATAAGGGCCACTCCATTTCGGGCAGTGCCGTTACTAGCAGGTCTTACCCTGTCTCTTGTTATTTCTTCACACATGTGAAATCTGTCACTGTGGGTTTATGCAATCCTACCCCACGTAATTTTTTTTTCTTTTTAATTTCACTTTGGAAGGAGGCAGAGTGGGGCAGGAAGAAAGGTGCACCAAGTGGGCCTTCCTCATCTTTATCCCATCTGGGAACATGCTCCAGGTGGTGAAGCCTTAGGGCTGAGGTAAAAGTGGACTTCAGATGGGAGGGGTTATAGGAGTGGGCAGTGGAGAGGCAGAGGAGGGGCATGATGGCCTTTGCAGGCAGCTGGGGCTTGTCGGAGGGTCTACGGGTGTGAGGCTATGTTTTCAGCCTCCTACTGGGGCTAGTGGACCTTGTATGTCCACCTTCTATAGTAGCCTACCTCCGCTGTCGGTTGGTGTATGGCAGAGGAAATATACCAGGAAAGCTGTTTGGAATTCCTTATCTCTCCAGCCTTCTGGTAGAGCAACTGGAAAACTACTTTCTCTTCATCGTGGAAAAGAATGGCCTGATGGTTAGCATGGAGGACATGGTTGCCAGCTGCTGGCTGCTGCAGCAGGAAGTATGGAAACTAAGTGACATGACAGCCCCAAAGTAGTTGCCACGCTGGCAGTGAGGTGCTGGGAAGGCTGTGAGGGTGCTCCACAGCCTGGTCTAATATGAACAGTCCCAAGAAGGCCTAGGGCAAATCCAGTAAAAGAGGTCTGGTGGACTCAGGCCAGGTGGGCAGGTAGAGGGGGAGCTATGACTACAAGGAGTCACTTACAGTTCCAGAGGCTCAGTCCGTTATTATCATCTGGCGTGTAGGCAGATGTGGTGCTGGAGTAGCTGAGAGTCCTACATCTTGCATACAACAGGAAGTTGAATGACTGTCACACTGAGTGAAGCTTGAGAAAAAGACCTCAAAGCCCACCCCCACAGTGACACACTTCCTCCAACAAGGCCACACCTCCTAATAGCGCCACTCCCACTGGGGGCCTTTTTTTTTTTTTCAAACCACCATATTTCACTCCCTGGCCCCCAAAGGCTTATAGCCATATCATAATGCAAAAATGCATCCAGTCCAACTTCAAAAGCCCCCATAATCTATAACAAACCCAAACTTGTTTCAAAGTCCAAAGTCTTTTCTGAGACTCATGGCAATCTCTTAACTGTAATCACCTGCAAAAATCAAAATCAAAAAGCAGATCCAACATATAATGGCACAGGATATACTGTAGTTGAAAGTTTTCTCTGGTCCCACCCAGCCCCACGGTTCCATGGCCACTTATACAATAATCACTCAGAGGCTTAATATTATTTACAAACTGTATGGCCTATGGCAGTCCTCTTGCTAGCTAGCTTTTATATCTTAAATTAACCCATTTCTATTAATCTATGTTTTGCCACATGTTCTGTGACTTTACTGGTCTGCTGGCATATTGCTCCTTGGGCAGCAGGCTGGTATCTTTTCTACCTCTGCTTTTCCTCTTCCTGTCTCTCTCTTTGACTTCCTGCCTGGCTATAACTTGATTCACCACAGGCCAGAGCAGCTTCTTTATTAACCAGTCATTGCAACACATATTCACAGCATACGGAAAGATATCCCACAGCACATTACCATTTCAGAATGTAGGGAAGGGAGCAAAATGAGGAAATGCTGGACCAAAGCAAGACCAAAAACCAGCTGTGCTAACTCCAAACTCTGCATCTCCATGTCTGATGTCAAAACTCTCTCCACATCTCCAATTCCACTCAGCTTTGTTGACTGTAACATACTTCTTTCTCTTGGGCTGGTTCCACTCCCTGTTAGCAGCTCTCCTAGGAAGGTATCCCATGACTCTGGCATCTCTAACATCTTGGGTTTTCCAAGGCAACCAGACTTCAACTTCACAAGCTTCATGCAGTGGCCTCTCTACTAGGCTTCCTTTCAGGGACACTCATGACACATGTCTGGCCTTAGTGGCTTTATTCAATAACTCCTTTCTTCTATCTTTAACTCTAAAGCCAGAACCACGTGGCCAAAGCTGCCAAGTTCTGCTGCTTGCCAGGGCTAGACCATGACCCCTTGTCAATTATGTCTTCACCAGCTTCCTATCTTTCATCGCCTAAGCATGGCTGTCCTGAAACTTGCTCCTAGACCAGGCTGGCCTCAAACTAAGGATCCACTAGCCCTGCCTTCCCAGTGCCGGGGGATTAAAGGTGTGCCCTACCATAGCCAGCTCTAAGCTTTTCTTCAGTTCCTTTTCACAAGTTAGAAATCTAGCTGGGTGGGATCTTACCCTGAGGTCACCACTCCCTTTATTCCATTTCTTAATCTATTTATCTCCTTGAACAGAGGATTTAGCTCCATTCCACTTTCTGGTGCCTTTTTTCTCCTCAAATGTATTTCCTTGTGATGATAATGTTGCTTTGTATGCTGTAAATATGTTGCTCTGTTGGTTGATAAATAAAATGCTGATTGGCTAGTAGCCAGGCAGGAAGTATAGGCGGGATAAACAGACAAAGAGAATTCTGGGAGAGGAAGGCTGAGTGAATAGACGCCATCCTGCCATTCAGGGAGCAGCATGTAAGGGCACACAGGTAAAGCCACGGAACACGTGGCAACATATAGATTAACAGAAATGGGCTGAGTTTAAATGTAAGAGCTAATCAGTGGTAGGCCTGAGCTAATGGCCCAGCAGTTTTAATTAATATAAGCCTCTGTGTGTTTACTTGGGTCTGAGTGGCTGCGGACTGGGTGGGAACAGAAAAACTTCAGCTACATCCTTGCTCAGTTTGCTCCTTTTCATTATAAATCTTCTTTAGACTTACCACTAATATCCACATGGCAGAGTCTATACTAGGCTGTTTTGAGATTTCCTCTGCCAACAGAATTAATCCCAAACTCTTCATTTTGGCCTCAGGCAGACTCTTTGGACAAGGGCAAAAGGCAGCTAATTCCTTCATCAAAACAGCACAAAAATGATTTCTAGGAAACATACTAAAATTCTTTGAAACTTCTTGAGCCAGCTCCCAACATTTCAAATCATTATCAGCATCACTGTCTTTCATGCTTCTACTAGTATGTCCCGTTAAGTAGTACTTAAAGCATTCCACTGCTTTCCTAACCCAAAGTACCAAAGTTCATATTACTCCAAACAAAAGAATGGTCAGGCTATCACAGCAACACCCTAGTCCCTGGTACCAACTTCTATCTTGGTTTGCGCTTTCATTGCTGTGAAGAGACACCATGACCACGCCAACTCTTACAAAGAAAATATTTAATTGAGGTGACGGCTTACAGTTTCAGAAGTTCAGTCCATTATCATGATGGGGAGCATGGTGGTGTGCAGGCAGACGTAGTGCTGGCTACATCTTGATCAGAGGCAACAGGAAGTCAACTGGCTGTCACACTGAGTAAAGCTTGAGAAAAAGCTCTCAAAGTCCACCCCCACAGTGACCCACTTCCTCCAACAAGGCCACACCTCCTAATAGTGTCAGTGCCTTTGGGGGTCATTTTCTTTCAAACCACCACAACGTTGATTCGTAAATTGTATGTGTCTATATGTTTTGCTCGAATGTTTGTGCACTGAGAACAATCTGGAAGGAGAAAATCCACTTGTGTGACTGGTGCCCCTGGAGGCCTCATGAGAACATCTGGGCCTGGAATTACAGAGAGTTGTAAACTGCTATGTGGGTGTGGAGACTTCTGGAAGAGCACCAGTGTTTTTAACTGCAGAGCCATCTTGCTATCCCATTGCTTGTTTTTAATCCCAACATTCAGGGAGCAGAGGCAGGTGGATCTTCAGGAGTTCAAGACCAGCCTGGTTTACATAGCAAGTCCCAGACCATCCAAGGTTGCATAGTGAGACCTTGTCTCAATAAAACAACAATAACAAAAAACAACAAAAGAAGAGTTTCAGGGTCAGAGCTGGGTTAGAGGTCAAGGGTCACTGTTTAATCTTGGAAAAGTCATTCTCTGAACCTCAGTTTCTTTCTGTGAAGAAAACAGCATCCCAGTTTAACTATTTTAGGTTTTTGGTGAAATCACATGGGACAAAGGGAGCGCTGTTTGGAGTTAGTGGCAGCTCTTATCTTTCTTTTAGGCACGGCCATTTCTTTTGCTTCCTCTTAAGACCCGCCTTTCCTGTTCCTTCAACCTACTAAGGATGGACTATCAAACCCTGCCACTCTGGCACCTTCAAATCCAATTGTGTATATCCTAATGACAGCTGGTTCCCACCTCCCTGGCTAGGACTTCCTGGGTGACTGATTGCTTCGAGAAAGAGAGGACCACAGAGAGATGGGTCCACAGAGTTCATGGACCTGACCATGAGCCTGAGATGTCCCCACTATGGAATCATATGAAGCATGTGAGGTCTGGAAAGGTGGGCTCAGAGCGGTTTTAAGTGAGCATTCCAGCCTCTGGGATTTCGGCAAAGGGGATAAAAAGTTATGCCAAGCTGTTGTGTCTCATCTCCTGTCCTTGGAGCCTTATCTTTCACTGAGATAACCAGAGCTTGGCTAGATGACTCACAAGGAGGTTGAACTCCTTCCTGGATGTTTCAGGGCCAGCTCCTGGGGAACTGGGGAAAACAAGCAGATATAGGAAGAATTGCGTGTTGACTTGATGGATGCTTAGGAGAATCTGGAAGTTGCAGAGAGCATATAGGTATCTGTTTTCATGCAACTGAAATCCTTCCAGGAGGAAGGGAAAGAACTAAAGTGTTTAAATAAACAAGAGAACTCAGCTTGCAACAAGTGCTGTAAAGATAAAGAGGCAGGCAGCAGCCCTCAACGTTGAGCACGAATCAAAGTCACCTGGAGGGATTGAGAAAACACAGGTGGCCAGCCCCCACCCCCAGAGATTCTGGATCAGCGTGTCCAGGGTGGGGCCAGCATTTGCATTTCCAGCAAGTTCTCAGGTTATGTCATTGCTACTGATCCCTGGACCAACTCTGAGAGCCAGGATGATGGTGTGTGTGTGTGTGTGTGTGTGTGTGTGTGTGAAATGATATGTGTGGGTGGTGATGTGTATTTAGGGGGGGAGTGATGGTGTGTAGGTTGGGAATGATGATGAGGAGGGGTGATGGTATGTACAGTGATGGTGGTATGTGTAGGGGTAATGGTGTGTGTGTAGTGGGGTAATGGTGTGAGGGAGTGATGGTGTGAAGGGTTGATGGTGTTGGGATGGTGTTAGTGATGGCATGTGTGGGGTGATGGTGTTGGGATGGTGTTAGTGATGGCGTGTGTGGGGTGATGGTGTTGGAAGCTGATGGTGTCAGGGGATTACGATGTTGAGGGGGTAATGGTATCAGAGGCTGCTGGTGTGGGAGTGGTGAGGGTGTGTGTGTGTGTGTGTGTGTGTGTGTGTGTGTGTGTGTGTGATGTCAAAGTGATAAAAGTTGCGTTATTTGTAGTTCTTCTGGGGTCAAGGACAAAGAAAAGGAAAACCTCTCTCCCCCTACTCTGTCTTTCTCAATATTCAGAATAGCTTTTAGACTCTCTGTGAGGGCTCTCTTAGGATGGCAGGTCTGAAGCTCCTTTGCAATTGAGAATCTTTTCATGTCTATTTATTCTTGTAAAGGAGCAGCTGCAAGACCACTCCTGAATGTGACACTGCAGAAGCCTCGATGGGAACGTGGGGACAGACGTCCTGGTCTAGCTGTATGCAGCCCAGACCCACCTCAAATGTCACCTCCTATATCCATGCTTTCATAAAATCTGTATGCATAAACATTACTGTGGATGGATAGACTGTGAGTAATACCAAGGCAGATGGCTTAACTTCTTGATCTGTCTGCAGTGTCTGTAGCAGGCCTGCCTGCCGTAACCAAACCTGTGTTAACTGACTTCAGATATTCATTCGATCAGTTATTTACACCTGAGCACCCTGCTGGGTATACTAAGGACAGGTCCAGGCCCATATGGTTTCATGGTCTGATTGGGGATGCAGAAAAGTCACTAGGTAATCACATGTGAGGTGTCATCTTAGGTTCTATGGCAGGAGAAGAACAGGGTGACATGGAAACACAGAAACATAAGATGACAAAGGGCTTCCGGGAGGAGGTGGCAAAGGAAATGAGGGATGAGTGGAGATGGTTAGGGATGGTATAGGGGAGGGAAACATGCACAGTTGTTTTGGATAGAGATGCAGAGTAGCTGGCAGCTGGTGGTTCAGGCCTTTAATCCCAGCACCTGGGAGGCAGAGGCAGGCAGATCTCTGAGTTTGAGGCCAGCCTGGTTTACAGAGCGAGTTCCAGGACAGCCAGGGCTATGCAATGCAGCCCTGTCTTGAAAAAATGAGAGAGAGAGAGAGAGAGAGGCGTGGTGGGGGGGGATAGATAAGGGAGAACGTGACACCTTCCCTGACAAGTACTTATCCAGTACAAACCGGGCCAAGAGGTGGGGCTTAGATCTTGAGTGACCTTTTAGGGATGACGGAGAAATGAATTTTAGGAGTCACTGAAAAAACGTCCCGGGCATTTCATTGGTGGGTTGCTGTTTACACTGAGTGTGAGGTTCCGGTTTATGCTCCAGTGTGAGGATTAATCTGACACCCTTGTTATGACACCGTGAGAAGCCAATGACTAGATTTTGCTGTGAGTCGGCTCTGCTGGCAGGCCCTGGGCCCCTGCTTTTCACTTCCTCCCACCTGCTGAACTAGGAGTCTGGGCAAACCAGTTTTGAATTGCCTGCATCAAAGAGCCTTCTTAGAAGCAAAGCCACAGCTCTCTTGCCATGCACTTTAGAGAAAGAACACAGCCAGAATGGAATGCATCCTCAACAGTTGTAGAAATGCTCTGGGTAGGGTTGTTCTGGCTGTGCTGCTGACCCCAGAGACTCACTCACAAGGCAAACGTCCGTGTAGCCTGCCTGCAGACCTGTCGTATTTTCAGGACTCTGTGCGCTTCAGCAAGCTGGCTTGGTTTTTGATGTATCACTCTCTTTTGTTGGAATATGGGGACAGTTGGCTGCCTCTAGGAACTTCCTGGGAATGTCAAGTGTAGACATGAGATTGTATCTAGGAAAACACTGGAGAAAATGCTCACCATCCAGGATGTTCAAGGCTTTTAGTCCTCAGTATGGCCAGCTCTGTGTGTTTGTTACGTGTGTGTGCATTTAGGGGTTAACCCTTCAATCTAATATCTGTAGGTAGTTTATTTCCGTAAACATGCTTCCCAGTTGCTTTTAGTTAGACAATTTTCTATTTATGTCGGCATTTATACAGAGATGAGTATGTTAAAAAGATTTAAGGTCAACAAAACTTCCAACACAGGAAGTGGATGGGCTCACCCCAACATTTTCTTTTTCTAGTTCAGTTTTAATGTGTTCGAAAAACACGCATGCTTGCAGGTAAAGTTCATGCTTTGTGCCAGAACTGTCTAGTCTCTGAAACTTGCTGGGCCTTCACCTGTATTCTAAAGTCCATTATCTTGCAAGGGTTGAGATTCCCCTGGGCACCCTGCTTTCTTCATCAGGCGGTGCCCCCTCTTCAGAGTTCAGGTCTTGTTTAGACTTGAAGACAAATAGCTCCCTACATACAAATGGCCTTGTTTTCCTTGTACTATAGCTGACCTGGAATTCCCTCCCCCCCTTCCCTGTTTAGACCCTAAGAAATACCGAAGGTCGGATGGAAGCTACCTGCAAGGGAGGCGGGTGGGTTCCTCCCATTGCTCAGGGTATCTCATTTCTCAGCCTGGATTACATGTTTGACTCGGATGGGAAAGAAGATGTTAATTCAGAGTTCATACCTTTATAGGGCTTTTCTTGGTGTGTGTTTGAAGGGTGGCAGGGAAGGTAGAGAAATGAACTTCCACCTTGCAACACCATCCAGGTGTGAGAGGGAGGAAAGCTGTGCTCAGGGATGCTGCCAGATGAAAATTACAGTTTCTGGGTGACAGGAGCTAACCTCTTTTTTTTTTTTTTTTAAATAAATACAAGCCCTAGGAGAAGATTTGCAAAGAGAAGCTACATGTTTTTAATCAATCTCTGGACAAAACATATTCTAACCTACTGTCCTATAGAAAACAAGTTTGAGTACAATCATGTTCCCCGCCCCCCCTACAGTGATACAACAACAGTGTGAATCTATTTCATGGGCTCACAGCTCTAAATCAAAGAGCACCAAACTTAACTTTGGTAGATAATGTGTAATTGTCTCTACAGAGCCTTTTGAATTAACATTCACTTCCCACATCCTCAGAGACAGTTGCTATCATTCGTCTCTTAAAATTTACTAGTTCGATGGGCGAGAGATGGCATTTCCCTTTAATCTGAAATTTTATTTTGAGACTGGGTTTTACTATGTAGCCCTGGTTGTCCTGGAACTCTCTATGTAGACCAGGCTGGCCTTGAACTCACAGAGATCTGCTGCCTCTGCTGGGAGTAAAGGTGTTACTTTTCCTGATTTGCTAGTGAAGCTGAACATTTTTTTCAGGTATTTAGCAGCCATTTGTATTTCTCATATGTACTCATAAATACTTTCTCATCTATTTATCCTTGGTATTTTACCTTATTTTGCTTTTGCAGGCATTCACTTATTGTTAAGGAGATGCTAGAGTCAACTGATGAATGAAACAATAGCATTTTGAAGCAGAAAAAGGGTCATGGAGACAATTTTGTCCTCTACTTTGCTTTACAGATGGAATGGACAAACTAAGGTTTTGAGAGGCAAAAGCTTCCTTCTAGCTGGCCATTTGCACTTCTGAAAATTGATTCTAGTATGAGGATTTCCCCCTCCTTGTTTCCCCTCATCTAACAGTGTTTATTGGTTGTGTCATAGTTTTATTTCCTGATTACTGTATCTTCTGGTAAATGTCATCACTGTAACAGCAAGCACATGCTGTCTATAGGGGGAGAGAGAAAGGTCTACAGGGAGATGTTGTCTGTCTATAGGGGGAGAGAAGAAGGTCTACAGGGAAATGCTGTCTATCTATAGGGAGAGAAGAAGGTCTACGGGGGATGCTGTCTGTCTATAGGGAGAGAGAGAAAGGTCTACTGGGGAAACTGAGCCCTGTGATCAAAAGCTTCTTAAGTGCTGGGAAATGAAGATGGGTTTGTTAAGGCAGAGTGGTGTTTCATCATGTGCAAGAGGCTGGAATTAGAGATGGGTGAGCTGTCTTGCTCTCATGCAATCTCACAAAGAAGGGGGCCAAGATGGGCAAGAACAGGAATGTTCCCAGGCCTGTTCACTGTACTTACCAGTGAAGCCTGAGGCTGAGCTTCCAGAATGTAGGGGATAGGAATTTGGGAATGTGGAAATATGTGCCTGCCATGCCGGGACCAGAGGGTTCCTTGACTTTTCAGAAGTTTCAAGTCCACAGTCTCCCTCTCCTAAGCCCTGTGACCACCAGAACTACTATAGCCATGTGTCTTAGTGGAAGTGGCCAGCCATCCCTGGGAGAACAGGGTAATTTTGGGAAAACAAAGGTGGTAGGTAACCTTGTGTGTACCAAGGGCCAAGCTGCTAGGTCCCTTTCCTGTCCTCTTTCCCTCCTCCTTTCCTTCTCCTCCCTTCCACCTTCCTCTCTCTCTTCTTCCTTCCCTTTAATTGGCTGAAGATAGCGCCTTCTACTAGGGAAACACCTTACATGCAGCAGTACCTTCAGCTCTTGCATTATTTCTGAATAAAAAGTCAGCAGCATCAAACACAAATGTCAGAGCCGAAAAACCAACAGATGAGATGAGACTCAATAAACACGGCCCTTAACCCTTGAAATAGAAGACAAACGTTGAATGGGTTCATGCATGGTGAGGGGTCTTCCCCTACATATATCTACACACATATGTAACTAAACTGTCATTTTTAGTTTTTCGTAAAAACCAAAAAACAAAACTTTTTTGCTATGGGTGTTTTGCCTGTATGTATTTCTGTGCACCATGGGCATGCCTGTTGCCTGAAGAGGCTAAAAGCAGACATTGGATCTCCCTAGAGCTGGAGTTACAGATGATTGTGATATATGGGTGCTTGAAGTTGAACCCTGGTCCCCTGTAGCTCTTAACCCCCAAGACAGCTCTCTAGATCCACCCCCCAATACCCTTTAGCTTTTTTTTTTTTTTTTTTGGTTTTTTGAGACAGGGTTTCTCTGTGTAGTTTTGGTGCCTGACCTGGATATTGCTGTGTAGACCAGGCTGGCTTTGAACTCATAGAGATCTGCCTGGCTCTGCCTCCTGAGTGCTGGGATTAAAGGCACACGCCACTGCTGCCCGGCCTCCCTTTAGTTTTTTTTTATATGGTATGCTTTTGCCTTTTGCTTTTATTTCATTTTGAGACAATGTTTTATGTAGCTCTGGCTGGCCTAGAGCTCATTATGTAGCTAAGGATTAACTTGAACTGATATCTTCCTGCCTCTACTTCTCAAGTCTGTTTACATCCATTGTGAGAGCCAAAGTTACATTTTAAGTATTAATTACTATGCCTTAAAGATCCATGAAACAAAAATACCTCTGATCTGCAAGCCCCTTGCCCAAGGACAGACAGTTCCTGAAATGCTGGAGGCTATTGTTTATGGGAGATAACAAGCCACATGCTTTCACTCCTCTAAACAAGTTTGTTTGACCCATCTGCACCAGATGTGCTTGATCACATGTGGGTGGGAGGCTCACAGGCAGGAAGTACGTCAGGATGTATGCTTGCCCCTGATTGGACCTGAGGGGAAATACTTAAGCCACTGCAAAACTTGATTCGGGGCCATTTTTCTGGGGAACCAGGGACGGACCTGGCCAGAGCCCATCCACCTGGCCAGCATTTAATTAAAGCTTGCTTCAAATTTGGCTTTAAACTGTGTCTTATTCTTGACTGATGGGATTAACACTATGCCCTACATCCCTCCCTCAACCCGTAATTATTTCAGAAGCAGGTTGTAGATGTCATGCCATCTCATCCATAAGGCTTTCAGTATGTCTCTCTCTCTAGACTCGTAGGCATAATTCAAGTTTATTTTCAGGCTTGAGATGTTTCAGGCTGTTTGCCTCAATTCCTTATTATTATCAATTACCTAGTTATAGTTCACATGTTCCCGGTTATAATGTGATGACCAACAGGTGGTTTGCTTGCTTGAACTGGGATCTAAAAATGGTTCGCTTTGAGGAGGACTGGTCAATATTCGATATATTTGTCTTTCTTTTTAATCTACAGAAACAGTCATCTTTTTCCCCCCTCCTTTAAAGACCACGGGGCCATTCTCCCCATGGAATTTCTTGTGATTTTACATTTCCTGGTCATATGCCCAGGTTCATGTGTCCCTCTGCCACCTGCATTTCTGTGCTTCTACGGTGGGTGAGATTTGATCAGACCTGAGCCTGGTGGTTTAGCCCACAGCCTGCCTTGGAGTGGTTGGTCACCTCTTTGACCTCTCTCCTCCTTCTCCGCCTGGCTCACCTTCATCCCCTCTGCCATTGACCTTTTCTGACTGCTCCCCCTGAAGACCTGTGGTGCTCTTTCCTCCATTGTTTCTAATCTCCTCCCTGTCTTTGCTTAACTTTTGTGATGCCTGCCATAGCCGCCTACTGAATACCTAACATCTGGCTCTGATCTGTGCTCTGACTCATGGCAGGTGGCCAATAGATATGATCTGCATGAATCAAGGAAGGGGTGAACTGTCCTAACTCTTCTTCTGCCTGTCATGACAGGGATAGTATAGCACATACTTGCCAAGCACCTGTAGTGTGCCAGGCATACCACATGTCCAATGCTTGGTTCATTTAACCATTATAAACACCCAGGTGGGTCCTGTAATCATTGGCCTCGAGGAGGAAGTCTGGTAGACATGGAGATATGGTGCTCACAGCTCCAGCAGCTGACTTCTTGTTTGAGGTCATGTGCATTCTAGGCTGTCTACAATGATGATTGGTCAGGTAGTGGGTGGATGTCAAGCTTGGCCCTCCTGGCTGATGCTGACCATTTCTGACAGACATATTTGCACTGGCATTGCCCATGTGATTAGCTAAAGTTTGGTCCATCCTATGATGCAGTTCATCTTCTCCACCTAACCTTGATTCTTCACATCCTTTCTGCCACTTGGCCTTCTCTATAAGTCAAGTTTGTAGGCAGAATATTCTGTCCTGCCAGCCAACTACCAAATAACTACACAGAGAATTACTATTAATTATAAATGCTCGGTCAATAACTTAGGCTTGTTACTAACCAGCTCTTGCAATTTAAATTAACCCATTTTTACTAATTTATATGCGGCCATGTGGCTCATGGCTTGTTACCTCATCTTGTACATGTCCTGCTTCCTCTGCATCTGGCTGACGACTCTGTCCTCCTTCATCCCAGAGAGTTCTCTCCCCGTCCACAACTCCCACCTAACCTCTTTCTGCCTAGCTATTGGCCATTTAGCTCTTCATTAAACCAATGAGAGCAACACATCTTCACAGTGTACAAAACCATTATTCCACAACACAAATCTCTTCTGGCATCTCCATCCTGGAAGCTCCAAATTGAAAGGGTTAGGTAGCCTTCCCTGTGCACTACGCAGGGAGAAACAGAACAAAAATTTCACTGAGCTGTGGGGCTCCTAGAGTAATGTGTTATTCCTATGAGTATTGCATCTCCCAGAACCTTGAAAGGAGGGAGAGCCATCAACACTGTGGCCTGGCTCCGTTCTGGTTCTAGGCTATGTATCAGTTAGTTTTGCATTGCTATGACAAAATATCAGAAAGACCAACTTAAAGAATGAAAGATTTATTTTGGTACAGTTTCACGGGGTTTAGTCCGCAGATGCTCAGCTCCATGTGTTGGGCAAAGCATCATGGTGGCAGGAACATATTGTAGAGGAGCTTCTTCACAGTGAACAGGAAGTGGAGTAAAGGAATTGGGGTGAGACAGCCCCAACCACACACCCTCCTTAACCTACTTCCTTTAGTAGGCTCCGCCTCCTATCTTTTACCACTTCCCATTAATGGCATTGTGTTATGAATCCACCAAAAGACTATTAATCCATTGATTAGGTCGGAGCCCTGGTGATCTAATTGTTTCTGGAAATCCACCACAGACACACCCGGGGTGTGCTTCCTTACCCCCCTAAGTGGGTCTCAATACACTCAAGTTGGCAAAGTCAACTGTCCCGGGCTGTATTTGTGAACCAGACCATCAAGGTTTAACGTGGTTCTGTAGGAAACTGAGTTCTTCATCCTCACTGTTAAGTCAAGTTGTGGACTTCCTGCCCTGTGTCTCAGAAAAGGTGCAGAGGGGTGAAACCTTGAAAGGAGAGCGGCTTTGGCCCAGGAGGCGGGTATTGGAAGGACACTGGCTGAGATGAGTGATGACGGATGAATGGGAGGTGGAGAGAAGCTGTTCTGATGCTGGGCTGGAGTGCTATGGGAAGACTCCATCTGTTGAGCAACCAGGAGTCTCTAAACTCCAGGAAAAGAGCAGGACCAGGGTCAGGGAGACTAGGCAGGCCAGGGAAACTGGGGCACGGTGATGTGAGCTTGGCCTGAGCTGATGACATCAGAAAGACAGACACAGTAGAGAGATACCATCAAAGAAAACCCAGCATGACCTTAGAGAAAAGGAGGAAGACATGAACGAAAGATGGATTCTATGTCATTCCACTAGAAAGGATGTTTAATTTTGCTAGAGGTCTAACTACTGATCCTTCCACTTCTACCCTTCAGAGTGATGTGAGAGCACCCAGTGCTTTTGCTGGGCTGGAAAAAAAAGAAATTTGCATCCTGTCTAGTGGGATCCTTTCACACTTCTGGCAGGAACTTTTACAAACAGTGGTTGCTGATCTCCTAATCTCAGCAAAGTGAGCTGTGTCGGGAGCAAGGAAGACGGTGAAAGGACCCATGTAAAGCAGGAGTTCCTGGGAGTTCCGGTTTGTATGTTCACTCCTCGGACCTTTGGGGCCCTAAACTTGACCTCATCCTCTGGTCCCGCAGGTGGACCCATGCATTCCACGGTGTGGCTTGCGGACTTTTCCTTTTAAAATCACAGGCATTACCTTGCAGTCTGGTTCTCCTCCCCTCCCCTCTCCCTGGTCAGGGGCTGACTCATTCCCAGCTTGACAAAGGCACTGAAAACATCTGATGAGCGAACAACTAGAGAAGCAGCCAGCAGTATATTTTCAAGTCTAGTTGCTAGGGCTTGACCTCACCTGCAGGGTATAGCGGTGAGCGTGTGGGGTGAGGGTGGGGGTGGGGAATGCACAGGGCTGTGATTTTCCACTTTCCTCCAGCTTCCGCAAGGCGACGACTTCCTTATTCTTTGGTTGAGGTTCAGGATCCAGCCCCTGGTGCTCTCCTCTGTGCATCTTCTCCGGTCCAGGTCTGCCTTCTGCCTCAGTTCCATACTGAACTTCTTTCCAGATCGTGGACCACAGAAGGAGAAGGACCTTTTCAGTTCCGGCCCTTCCATGGCAGGTGTTTCGCAGCTGGATCAGAAACAACTCTTCTTTCTTTAGCACCCCTTTAGCTGACCGGGGCTCCCTTTGATCTATTGTTTTGTGGCTAAGGCAGTGTTCCTTGAAGAATCCTCCATTGTTTACCTAGTAGCAGAGAGCTCTTCAGCGTCAACCACTGTTTTGCCAGGCTCTGAACCCAGCTGGTCCTGAGGCTGTGGTTCTGCATCAGAGAGACTTCTGAGTGAGGAGAGAATAGGTGTCTCACCTTCATGCTGTGGCAGGGACCACCCACTGGTGGAACTGGCAAGGAACACAGGATGGGTTGATGACTGGAAAGAGGAGAGAGACCAAATCAAGTGGAAGCTTTGCATGTAGGTGGAAAGTGGTGTCCAAGCTCGTATCAGTGAGTATCTAGGGTGGTGCTGGAATGCAGTGCTGGCGGATCCTTCCAGCACAGAGTCAGATATTGTTTATCTCTTGTCCATCTAACCAACTTTCCTGGGTCCACATTGCCAGTAAGAGAAGAAGCATGGAGCTCCTACTCCAAGAAGAGTCTACCCCAGCAACCAGCAGCTTTCCCTGGGAGGAAGAAGACTTTGTTACTCTTGGAAATAAGAGGGTGAGGGGAGAGTTTAGGGAGGCAGGGCAGGAGAAGGAGGCTGAGCAGTGGTTAGAATCAGATGAGGTGGCCTGAGCAGGCCCTTCTGATCCCTAAGTCAAATCCCTGACCCAGTGGAAGTCCAGGAAGCAACTGGGAGACTGCAGTCAGGGACATGAGCAGTTTGATAGTGTAGGACAGTGGCTTTTAAGTCTATGTTTGTGCTAGAACCATCTGAGGCTCTGGCTAAGTCCAGAGAGCTGGATTCCCCCAATTCCAATTCAGAGGGTCTCGGATGAAACATGAGGATTTGTATCTCTCACAAGTTCCTAGGTGATGCTCATACTGATGCTGACCTGGAGGAAACTCCAGCAGCTAAGTAGTTGGCTATAGATTGCTGGAAGGAAAATGAGGTCAGTGGGAGCCAGAGTGGGCACCAGCTGCTCATCCAAGTGCAGTTAGTGAAGACATTAGAGGAACATAGAGCAAAGGTGACTGACTACCTAATACACTTGAGGTGGTACATAGTGGCAATTTCACCCCGGCTCCTCTTGTTCCCCTGTGTTATCCATGGGGTGGAAGAAGTTGCTGGCTCTCTGGGTCATGGTGTTGACTGAAGGGAACTAGAATTTTTGGGGGAAGAGACCAACTTCTGCGAAGGTGAAGAAAAAGAGGTAGAGAGGTACAGGGAGGAACAAGGTTTTTTTTTTTTTTGTTTTTTTGTTTTGTTTTTTTTTTTTTGTTTGTTTTTGTTTTTGTTTTTTTTATGGGGCCAGGGTGATTGTCACAGGGTATGGAAGAGTTCGACACAGCAGGGCAGGTGAACTGGCCTCGTGGATATGAGGTGCAAGGCAGGAACCTTGGGGTTTCAGGGCTGAAGGGTAGGGGTGGTCAAGACATGTGTGGAGCCTTTTAATCTCTGGGTACTGAGGGAAGGTAGCAGTTGATCATAGACCCAACACCATTCATTGGTTGGCCGCTCTGTTGTTCAAACCCAGAGTCCTCCAGGCTCACTTGATCATCCTAGACCCCTGTGGTCACATAGAGATGTTCCCATAACTGTGAGCTCCTAGATGAGGAAGATGGCCAGTGGGAACATTTCACAGTGGACCTACAGAGGCTGGGGCAGCTGCAGCCAGGTAGTCCATTCTGTGGCTGGTACTGGAAGTTGATGATGAAGGTCAGCGGCATGCTCTGGACAGCCATAGATGTGACTTGGGTGTGGAGTTGTGGCTATGTTGTGTCTTGGGGATGGACCCTAGTCCCTAGAGAGGATCCTGGCTGAGTTGTTTGACTATTTCAGATGATAAAGGACAGAGCTGAGGCAGGTTGCCATGGGTGATTGGAAGGATACAAGGTAAGCAAGGTCGGCAAGGCTGTTACAGATGATGGCTGAGGACTGAGTACCACCCAACACTCAGTTGTTTCTCCTTCACAGTGGGTGGGACTGGGCATGGCTCCCTCTATTAACTGCTCTTGTCAGGGGTAGATCTGCTCTCTGCCTTGGTCTCTATTCTCCCCCTGCTGTGGACCCTTCTTTGCCTGCTGTGGCCTTGGTTAGTTCGTCACTGTCCAAAGCCCAGATCTTGCTATAAGCCTTCCCCAGGCCCTGCTGTTCCATGGCTTCTGTTTCCATCCTTCACTGGTGTCCTACTTCCTGAGTGCACTCCACTGCCTGGGGTCCTTTCTACGTTCACTCTATTATAGGTCCTTAAGAATAAAGACTTAGCCTGAAAATAGGCATGGGTCTGGGGGCAGACTTGCTCTTCAGCCGGCTGCAGGGTTAGTTATGGGTAATATCTGATACAAGTAGGCCAAGACCAAAGAGTCAAGGTGAGATGGCAGAGAGTGGTGTCTGCAGTGGCCCGCACCTTTGTTCAGGAAGGCTGTGCGCAAGACAGCTCCTCAGGGGTGTGCTTCATACTCTCCCTGAAGTAAACCAGAGCCCATACTCTAACAGGAACCTAGAAAAACTGGGATACAAGATGTATTTCCAGAAATGTCTGGACAAGAGGATGAGATTTGAATTTCTTTTCCCTGGAATGGACATACATGCAAGTGAAGGGGACTGAGCCTAAGCAGGACACAAGCCCTTAGCAGGTAGAGTAACGACTGAGTAGGAAGGAGAGAGATGGTACCAAAGTTGAGAGCTGACTCTCCTTAAACCTTTCCAGCCTGAAGTTGGCACAGTCTCTCTTCCTAGACCCTGTGGCTGACAGGCCTTAAGGGGTGGTCTGCAGATTTCATCTGTGAGGCTAGACAGGCTTTGGAAAATGACTGACCAAGGTCACAGCAGAAAAGTGTAGTAGGGTCCAACATGAAGCTACCTAGCAAAACACATCTGCACAGACAAGGGGTATTTGCATATAATGCATGCAGCTGGGGCCTGTTTCCATGTGATAAGAATTCCATTCTTATCAATTCCAAGTGCTAGTAAAGAGCATAATCTGCAACCATCTGGAGCCACTCCTAAAGTCTTTACCAGGGGAGTTACTGGGTCACATGCTCAGAAGTCACAGCTGGTGCCTACAACTTCACAGGAGATGTGTGGTTGGTTCCTGAAGGGTGTCTGGCCAGCTGTCCTAGCCTGAGAGGCTAGGGGTTGGAGACATGGCCTGGAACCCCCTCCCTCTGCAGCACCACAAGACAGGAGGTGCCTTGAAGACACTGCGCTGTTTAATTTGCTGCTGCTCTGAAGGTAAATGGCAACCCAGCCAGATTCACAATTGCCTAAAGAATCATAACCCAAGGACATTTAGGGGTGTGAAGATAAAGATCCATATTGCCTGTGGCTATCCAGTCTTTTAGGACGGGAACTTGCTCTGTAACCTGTGCTGCCTCCAAACAGGCAGCAAAGCTCCTGCCTTGGCCTCCTGAGTGCCGGGATTACAGGTACATGTCAGCACCTCCTGTTCCTTGTGCCGTTCACCGAAGTGACTGCTTCTTGGTGTGTTTCTGGCAGCCTTGCCACCATATGTTCAGAAGCTTGTTTCTGGACTCTGTGTTTGGTTTCATTGAGCCACATGCCATGTCTGTTCTTAGGACAGAACCTTTCTGATCACTACAGTTTTTCAATAGCGTTTGAAATCAGGATGATGATGCCCCCAGTTTTGGTTTTCTTCAGCAAGATTGCCTTGGCCATTCAAAGTCTTTGGTCCCATACTCTATGATCTTGCTTATATGTGGGGGGAACAAAAAGAAAGAAAAGAAAAAGAAAGTGAATGCCCAGGGGCAGCGGATAAATGGGTGGTTTCTGGAGGCAGAGGGCAGGAAATGGGAAGATGCTGGTGAATGGTACAGAGTTTCAGTCCTAAGTTGACTAAGCCTTGAAGATGTCATGCACAGCAGAGTGATATAGTTAACAGTGCTCTGCTGAGTACTTGGTACTCGCTAAGCCAGGACATCTTAAATCCCATCACAAAGTGACGGCTAAATAGCCTGGATGTGTCAATTATTTATAGTGAATATGTACAGTCAGTCCACGGTACCCAGAGGGGACCGGATCCAGTGCCTCCACTCCCACCCTATGATACCAATATCCTCAGTGGCTCGAGTCTTTCATGCAAACATTCAGTTAGAGTTAGCACAGACCTGGGCACATTCTCCCACACCTTCTAAGCCACTCTCAGTGTACCTATAATACATAACCATGTTTCCTATGGATGGGGATTTCTGTCACTGTTTTCCTTCCAGATTGGCTGAGTCTGTCAGCGTGGAACCCATGAATACCGAGGACTGACCACTCATCAAGTTTTATATTTAAAATAGACATAGTTTTTATTTGTTAATTATATATGTCTCAATAGAATTGTAAAACATAATTCAAAACCGATACAGAACAATCTCAGGAGTGAGATGCACAATACTCAGGAGAGGAGACACATTAGCCAAGTCACAGGAAGCATTTTATCACGGTGGTTTAGCTTAGCTTGTATGAAAATAAAGTGAAAAGATTGCACAAGGGGTCTCAGAGTCTCATTAAGGAAACTCAGGAAAGTCCAAAGGTGTTCAAACATTTCAATGGTTGAGCCAAGACAACAAAACAGTGACCACCGCTCAAAATTGAGGGGTCTTTTGCTTAGGTGTATTAAATGAAAGCATAAAGGGCCTTAAACTAGACCCCAGGTTAGACTTTCTATCTGAGTAAGACAGCAGACCTTCACTGTTTGACCTTTGAAAGTGTGCTAAAGTCCTTGCCTGAATTAAAAAATCCAAAGGACAAAAGAATCATTAATCGCCGGGCGGTGGTGGCGCACGCCTTTAATCCCAGCACTCGGGAGGCAGAGCCAGGTGGATCTCTGTGAGTTCGAGGCCAGCCTGGGCTACCAAGTGAGTTCCAGGAAAGGCACAAAGCTACACAGAGAAATCCTGTCTTGAAAAACCAAAAAAAAAAAAAAAAAAAAAAGAATCATTAATCGCCGGGTGGTGGTGGTGCATGCCTTTAATCCCAGCACTTGGGAGGAAGAACCAGGCAGATCTCTGTGAGTTTGAGGCCAGCTTGGTCTATAGAGTGAGATCCAGGACAGGCACCAAAACTACACAGAGAAACCCTGTCTCGAAAAACAAAAAACAACAACAAATCATTGATGTGTCCAGACAGGGTGGAAAGTGTACACTAGATGATGAGTTTACTGGGGACGTGTCAGGAGGACAACTTGCTGATGTAGTCATTAGAAGCACGAGGCATCTGTCACTAGAAAATCCTGGGGAGGAGGAGGAAGATGTGTCCAGGAAGTGCCACATCCTAGAACAAATATTGAAAATCTGCCACAGCCCGAGTGACATCACCTGCAGAAGGGAGAAAGAATGAGGCAGTGTCATTGTCCAGCCAACGAAAGAGGAAAACCAGCGTGGTTTCCAGATCCTCAGCTCCGACTTTTGACGAAGTCAGTTGGTTTTGCTTTGATCCTTCAGGACAGTACTTTGCCGGTAAAATACAGACTGCTGACCATGAGCTCAGGTCCTCAGAGATGGTGCCTTTGGTTCTACTTTCAGGACAGAAAAAAAGGAAAGTAAAAGTTTCGACACCAGCTGGCAAGTGCGACTCATCAAGCCTAAAAGAAAATGAACATTTGGATCATGTTCTAGATCAGAAACAACTATTTCATCAGTAATGATTGATGCTCTTCCTACCAGGAGAAGATCACTCTAAAAGTTGATCTGCTGTGGGATAGCCCTGAACTTAGAAGAATGTTGAATGGTCTCTGAAGATCGAGGGAATCAACACCCAGATCAAGTACAGCTTTGGGATTAGAAACAGAGGACCATATATATTTTATAATCAAACTGTGAAGGAAAAAAATGAAACCATTGAAACTCGCAGACTGTAGTAATTCAAACTGTATTTTGAGCCGAAAGGCTTTTGAAACTGGAACTACAAAAGGAAAAGGATTCAGCCTGAAATGAAAGCTGAAGTTTGCACAGACAGCATTAGAGTCATGTATATCAAACAAAATTGATGACCTACAGAAATCTAGAAATGTGCAAAAACGTGGGAGAGCTGTGACAAACTCAAAAAGTAGATTATGTTAAGTAGTTGGGGGTGTTCTCTGCTGTTAGTAATAACACTGTCAAGATAGAAAAATATTTTGTCGTATCTTTGTTAAGCTGCACTGTAAATAGTAATTTATACATTGGACAAATGGTCTACTATTGCACAAATTCTAAATGGTTTTTATAATAAAAACCCAGAGCCAGATATCAGGGTGAAAGCTGAAAGACCAGAGAAACAGAGCAAGCCACAGCCACCATCTCTTACCCCACCAACTCCTCAGCCTGAAAGAGGGTGAGTTCCTGTCTCTTCCTGCCTCTTTCTCTGCCCAGCCATATGACTTCCTGTCTCAACCTTCCTAGTGCTGGTATCAAAGGTGTGTGATCCCAAGTGCTGGAATTAAAGGTGTGTGCCACCATTGCCTGGCTCTGTTTCTCTTTTAGACTGGATTGATCTTGTATAGCCCAGTGTGGCCTTGAACTCACAGAAATCCAGTTGGATCTCTGCCTCTGCCTCTCCAGTGCTTGGATTAAAGGTGTGTGCCCCACTACCTGATTTCTATGTTTAATCTAGTGGCTTGTTCTGTCCTCTGATCTTCAGACAAATTTTATTTGTTCAAAATATCACCACAGTCTACTTTCAAAAAAACTAACAAAGGAAACATACCATAACTGAAAGTTATAGTGTGTCTCCATAGCCTCTCCTACCAAGGCCGACTAAGTCATTGTATTCTGTGAAATACCTTTTGTCCTTAGAGGGCACCACTCACATGGAGGTGGGGGGATCTTTCCCAGGCTCATAAGTGATGTGTGACTTGTCTGTCTTCCCTGCCAGACTCTGATTATTTAGGAAGCACCCATCTCTTTTGATCCCATTTTTTGCCTTGCATGTGGAAGGTAGGCTCATAGCAGATCATTTGACATTGATGAAGGCCAAGTGGGCATTGCCATTATATATACTTATGGGATAGAATTGTTTCAGGTCATATGGAATAGTGGATTCATGTATTACAGACTGGCTTTGAACCCTGCCTCTGCTTGCTGCTCCGTCTAGGTTTTAGACAGGCTAATTGGCCATCTTAGTTAGGGTTCCTATTGCTGTGACAAAAACACCATGACCAAAGCAAGTTGGGGAGGAAAGGGTTTATTTGGCTTACACTTCCACATCACAGTTTATCATCAAAGGAAGTCAGCACAGAAACTCAGACAGGGCAGGAACCTGGAGGTAGGAGCTGATGCAGAAGTCATGCAGGAATGCTGCTTTCTGGCTTACTTCCCATGGCTTGTACAGCTTGCTTTCTTGTAGAACTGAGTACCACCAGCCCAGGGATAGTACCACCACAATGTGCTGCCCCCCCCCCATTCACAAAATGCACCACAGCTGGTTCTTATGGAGGCAGTATCTCAATTGAGGTTCCCTCTTTCTAGATAACTCTAGCTTGTATCCAGTTGACATAAAACTAGCCAACACATTGGCTTTGCTAAACTTTGGCCCTTTCCTCTGTTAAAAAGGTCATATCCTCTGAACTTATTTGATGTTGTTTACTTAGCAATTGCTAGATGCTAAGTTTTGTTTGGTGTGCTTTGCTTCAGCTAACATTTCCAAATTCTGTAAGACTTTTTTTTCTCCTTTTCTACTTAATAGATGAGGAAACCCAGGCCAGGAAATTTAAGTCCTTCTGCTGGTCACTCCGATGTGGTGAGAGTTGGCTAGTATGGGAGTCCTTGTCTCACTGGCATGCAGTTAAAAGAGCTCACTGTAGAGGACCCAAGTTTGGTTCCTGGCATTCATGTCACATGGCTCACACCTGCCTCTAACTCCAGCTCCAGGGTATCTGATGTCCTCTTCTTGTTCCTGTGGGTACCTGCAATTATGTGCACATACCTGCCCCCCACCCTTTTTCATAATTAGAAGTAAAATAAATATTAAAAAATACATCACTTGTAGGGGCTTGAGATGTAGTTCAGTGGGAGATCACATGCTTGGCCTGCATTAAGTCCTGTGTTCAGTTCTAAGCACTGAAAAAAAAATCACCTGTAAGTGACTACAGCATCCAGGATGGCTGAGTACATGCTGTTCTGTACAGAAGTGGTTTTCAATTCAGAGACTAGAAATGATGCAAGCAGGATTGTAGAAACTAGGAGGCTTCACTCAACGTATTTTGTTTAGAGGCCTGAAAATCTGAAAATAATATCGTGTAAGAATACATAATTTAAATAAATCACAAGTACAGGCCTATAATCCCAGATCCTTGGTAGGCTGAGGCAGGAAGGTCTCAAGTTCAAGGCTAGCCTGGGCAACTTGGGAGACCCTACCTTGAAATAAAAATATAAAAAAAGGTTTAGGGCTTGAGCTTAGTGTAAGGGCTCTAACTAGTGTGTATGAGGACCCAGCCCTGGCATTGAAACAAAACAAAACATTATGGACTATGCCAGATACAGCCAATATCTGTCTTCATTAAATCCTCCCAAAGCCACATGCAGAATATTATAATTGCTGGGGGCAATTAAAAATACCCACAAGTGTCAGTTGCTTTCTGCCCCTGCATGCTCAGTGGAAAGAGTAGGGAGGGACCCGGTAGGGAGTGCACAGCCCCTTCCCTAGCCTCTACCTGCTTTGAACTCTGCACTATGACATGCATGTTACAGGCAGCTCTCTGTACCCATAGGCTTTGAGGACTTCACCAACTATGAATCAAACTATTTGAAAAGAAAAAAAAGCCTCAAACAATCCATTTGTATCTGAATGAAACATACACAGGATGTTTTTCATGTGTTTATTCCCCAAGAAATACAGTACAGCTTCTAGCCACACATTGTATAAGGTAGCCTAAGTTCTCTAGAGGTGATTGAAAGTGTGTGGGAGGTTCTGGGCAAATACAATGTCATTCTGTGTAAGGCGCTTGCGCATTGTGGAATTTTGATCTCCAAGAGGGGCCCGGAATGCATCCCTCATGGACACCCAGGGAGGAAGATGTTCCCATCATTTGAAGTCGGAACTTAAAAGCTTTAGAAGTATGCTTGAGTTCAAGCTTCTATAATTAAGCACAAGGCAGAGTTAGGATGTAAACTCCTGCTGTCTAGGGTTTCCCACTACCGCACACTGCCATATGCTTTTTCATGACCTAGAACTTAAAAGAGAATGGAGTTTATCTTTAACTTTACTGGTGACCTTCCCATTCACCCGTGAATATGTGTCCTTTCCAGTCACTTCGGCTTTTCTTTATCACCTGAAGGATGCTGCCCTGTGGTTGGCCAGTTTCTCAGACTGCAGTGGGAGAACTCAAAAAGAGGGATGGCCCAGGAACTTCTCCAGGTCTGTGGATTCAAGGTTACGTTTAATACAGAATGTGCTTGCTGCCCTGAAAACACTGTAATTAATACTTGTGAATATACTTTTGGCCACAGGCTAAGGTGATGAGTCTGAGTTTATACGGGAGGAAATCAGACTCTTGGATTCTAAAGTTTGGGAGGAAAGTAGTTGGAGAACTGAGTGTGCTTACTTCCTTTGGTTTTCACTGAGAAGTTTGGCGTGTGAGCCAAACCTGACCCAGATGACCAGTCCTGTTTCTTCACACACAGCTTTCCTTGCATGCACGTACTTCCCAAGAAAAGGGGACTCAAGTGAGGCTTAGGGGATTCATACAACATGAAGCCTTGGGGGTCTGGGGAGGTGGTTCAGTGGTTAAGAGCACTGGCTGCTCTTGCAGAGGACATTGGTTCAGTTCCCTGCACCCACATGGCTCACAACTGCATGTCATTTCAGTTCCAGTGGATCCGATGCCCACTTCTGGCCTCTGTGTGTGTCTGCAAGCGTGTGGTGCATATACATCCACCCAGGCATATACATACACACATAAAACAAATCTTCAGAGTATGGCCTTGGCACTACTGCTTTATTTTTTTTTAAACGGTATAGGGTGAATTTACCATCCTAGCCATTCTGAAGTGCACAGTGCCATGAAATAGGGACACTTATGTTGTTGACCAGGGTCACATCATTGCAGAAGTTTGTCACCATCAAACTGAAACTTTTTTTTTTTTTGAGACAGGTTTTCTCTGTGTAACAGCTCTGGCTGTCCTGGAACTCACTCTATAGACCGGGCTGGCCTCGAACTCACAGAGATCCGCCTGGCTCTGCCTCCCGAGTGCTGGGATTAAAGGCGTGTGGCACCGCCGCAGCCCTGCCAGACGGGAACTTTTACTCCAGCAAACACTGGTTTCTCTTTCCCCACGCCATCTCATTTCACTTTCTGTCTTTATGGGTCTGACTACCCTCTCTACCTCACACAAGGGACAGTTGTCCTTTTGTGACTGGCTTGCTTCACTCAGCGTCACCCATGGTGTCACACGCAGTGGATATCCCTTTTTCCAGAAGACTAAATAATACTCCACTGTGTGTGCCACGTCTGAGCCCCTCCATCTGCGGAGTGCATGTGGTCTGCTTCCACCTATTGTTGGCTCTTGTGTGCGATGTGGCTGTGAACACAGATGCGCGCGCATCCACTCAGATTCCTACTTTCAATTTTGCCTTCTCATCTGTGGGACCTCTGTCACTGTAAACACCGAGAACTCATACTCTTCCTGGTCTCCAGAACAGTGTTTGGAAGCCTTCTTTTTGTACCATCTTATGAAACAAAGCAAAGGGTGATTGGAACCATGATGCTGACAATAAGCTCGTGGGAAAATCCACTTGGCTTTCTGTTTTCAATCGTGCTTTTTCAATCACCTGCTTGTGATTCCGTCTAGGCACGTTGAGCAGTTGGCCTTTCTGGCCAACAGGTGGTTTTTCTGGGAGGCTGTGCAGAACGGAGTGGCCTCTGGCTCTACAGTGGGGCTCCTGCCAGCTCCTCTGAGCCTTCCTAATGCTCTGCACATGTTCCCTCACACTGCCACCTGCCCTGCTCCATCACCTCTGTTGCTTCCTTCCCTCTGCTTCTGACTGAGCTTTCAAAGCCCCAAGCAGGCGCCTGGCTAAGAAGTCACTTGGAAAATGGAAATAAACCACCCAGGACTTGAAGAAAATCTCAGTTCTTCTAATCACTTCAAAAAGTTTGGCTTCATTCAGGTCTCATCCATGATGCCCAGGAGGCCAAGGAGCCATCCTAGCCAGAGGGTAGGGTTTGTGGGGGCCAACACACTCAGTTTGGTGGAGTGGTCCTGTCTGCTTCATCCTGGGAAGTTCATTCTGGGTCTTGGGAGACCTGAGAAATCTCCTCCTTCAGAGATCTTTCCTGCTAAACCTCCCGCACATAGAGATTTCTTCCCCTCTCAAAGCTCTCTCCCCTTAGAAATCTCCCCTCCCCTCAGAGATCCCCTTCCCCCTCAGAGATCTCCCCTCTCAGAGATCTCCTCTCCAGATGGCAGTCTCTATTAAAGGGTCTTTTCTTTGTGTAAGTCTCAAATTTCTCTTCACTTTAAATCAATCAAATGAATCATGAAGTGAGTGGGATGAATTGTGATCCCCCACTCTCTCTTAAGGAGACTCTGTGACTCTGACTAGTTCATGATTAGTCAAGTGTGTGGTGGGTTAAAGGCTGATTCTCCAGGTAGAGAATCTCCCTCTTCCTGTCCTAAGGCAAGAGAGGTAACAGTGGGTAGAGTGGTGGCTTGGAATGGCACCCTGCTGGGCTGCTTGCTTGGACCTTCTACCTAACAACCTGGGGAGGCTTCTGCTCCCTTCCTCTTCCTCTAGGGCATCAGTGCTGAACCCCACCTTTCACTCATACTGCTGTTTTCAATCATGGGTGTAAAAAGATTGCAATCTTCTTTCTACTTGGTACATTGTTGTTGGTTGTTTTTGTTCTTTACTCTTTGCTCTTTTGGGGGTCTGCCACCCAGCTCCCAAATAAATCACACCTGGAGGCTTATTTTTAATTATAAATGCTCAGCTTCAGCTTGGCTTGTTTATTGCCAGCTTTTCTTAACTTTAAATTATCCCCTCTACCTTTTGCCTCTGGGCTTTTTCCTTTTCTTACTTCTGTATATCTCACTTTCACTCTTACTCCATGGCTGGCTGTGTAGCTGGGTGGCTGGCCCATGATGTCCTCCTCCTTAATCCCTCTTGCTCTTTCTTCTTCTCTCCCAGATTTCTCCTCTTTTATTCTCTCTGCCTGCCAGCCCCACCTATCCTTTCTCCTACCTTGCTATTGGCCGTTCTTTATTAGACCACCAGGTGTTTTAGACAGGCACAGTAACACAGCTTCACAGAGTTAAACAAATACAACATAAAAGAATGCAACACATCTTTGTGTCATTAAACAAATGTTCCACAGCATAAACAAATATAACACATCTTTTTTTTTTTTTCTCGAGACAAGGTTTCTCTGTGTAGCTTTGCACCTTTCCTGGAACTCACTTTGTAGTCCACTCTGTAGTCCAGGCTGGCCTCAAACTCACAGAGATCCGCGTGCCTCTGCTTCCCTAGTGCTGGGATTAAAGGCGTTCGTCACCACCGCCCGGCTGATATAACACATCTTAAAATAATATTCTACAACAATACATGGTTCTCTCCACCTTTTACACTTCTTTAAAAATAATGTGAGTAACTGGGTGTGGTGGTGCATTACCTTAATCCCAGCACTTGGGAAGCAGAGGTAGGAGGATCCCTGTGAGTTCAAGGCCAGCCTGGTCTACACAGTGAGTTCTAGGACCAGAGCTACATAGTGAGACTGAAAAAGAGAGAGAGAAAGAGATGCACGGAGAGAGAGAGACATACAGACAGAGAGAGGCAGAGAGAGGCAGAGAGAGGCAGAGAGAGAGAGAGAGAGAGAGAGAGAGAGAGAGAGAGG
>CABHPR010149162.1:0-11545 GCA_902168415.1 Peromyscus melanophrys | reverse complement strand
AGGAGGAGGAGGAGGAGGAGGAGGAGGAGGAGGAGGAGGAGAGGAGGAGAAAGGAAAAGAAAGGAAGAAAAGAGAAGAGAAGGAGATGTAAGTACCACAGGTTGATTGAAAATGTAAACAAACCAGAGAAGCAAACAGAAAACACTTTGATCTCTCCCTTCTCTGTTTCTGGTTTCTCTCCATCCAGGTTCCATCATAGTGTAATTGCACATAAATCCTCCCGTTTCATTGTGGGGCTGAGCAGATGGCTCCATGAATAAAGAATCAAAACAAGCTGTGCAGGTGAGAGCGGCAGCTCACCTGCAGTCTCAGTCCTCCAGAGGCGAAGGGGATCAGAGATCCCCTTGACAAGCTGACTGACTACCCCAGGGAAATCCAGGCTTCTGGATTCAGCTAGAGAACTGGCTGTGTGGAGAATGATTGAGGAAGACACCTGACGTCAACCTCTGGCTTCTACACATACCAGCATGCAAGTGTCCTCACATTCAAATATGCATACACACACAGAGAGAAACACAAATTGTGTGTTAACTGGAGTAAAGAGCGGGAGTTACAGTGCAATCGTCCCTCTAATTAGGCATTTGTTCTCTGTGGTTTCTGTCACCCATGGTCACCAGGCATCACCATGGCAGGACAAGCCTCCTCTTGACATCACTGCAAGGTCAAGAGTGGTGTAATAGTTTGTTACAACACCCGTGTCTCTCACCCTACTTCATCTTTCACCGGCACAAGAAAGGAGAGCACAGGACAATAAAATGTTTCGGGAGAGAAAAGATGCCAAGAGACCATATTTAGCATATCGACACAATTTTTTGTTTATCTTTTACTATGCCTAATTTATAAATTAAATTTTATAATAGCCATGAGTGAATAGAAAGAGAATAGCAGTTGGAGAGATGGCTCCATGCTTAAGAGGAGTAATGTTCTTGCAGAGGACCGAAGTTCAGTTCCCAGCATGGCAGTTGGCGGCTCCCAGCTGCTTTGTAAACCCACTGGACTCCAATGGCACTTGTACTCATGAGCTATACCCACACACAGATATACTGAAACACACACAATATTTTTTTAAAAATATTTTCTAGAGTTTTATTTATTATGTATACAGTCTACATGTAAACTTTCAGGCTAGAAGAGGGAACCAGATCTCATTATAGATGGTTGTGAGCCACCATGTGGTTGCTGGGAATTGAACTCAGGACCTCTGGAAGAGCAGCCAGTGCTCTTAACCTCTGAGCCATCTCTCCAGCCCCACAATATTTTTAAAAATAAAAAAAGTAGGAGTATGTGGGTTTTATATATTGAATTTAGTACTATCCATAATTTTAGGATCCACTAGGGGTTTGGATTACAGGGACTTCTGGGTGCACATTAATTTGCAAATTGTTTTTCAGTGTAGAATGTATTATGGATGTCTTCCTAGACCAGTATAGAGAGAGCACTCACTCGAGAGTTTCATAATAGTATATATGAAACCTGCTCTTATATATTCAATCACTCCTTATTTGACAGGCTCAAAACTTTTTTCTTGTGGTGTGGGGGATTGCATCTAGGGCCTCCTGCATGCTAGGTGGGTACTCTGTCATTGAGCTACACCCCCAGGCTTACTTGACAGACTTCCAACCTGTTTCCAGGTTTTTACTATCATGAGCAGTGCTGTGAGCAGGGTGGGTACATACAAACCGCCAAGCCTGGACTTCTATATCATGGGTACCTTGAGCTGAGGTCTCTGCGTTTATCCAATATTAACACATACTGCCAGTTTACCTTCCAAAAGGTAGAGTGGTTTCCACGACCACCAGCAGCAGAGGATCACACTGGTCACTTGGGGGTCCTCTCTTGGGACTTGCCCCTCTACACGCTAATTCTCAAAGCTCTTTCACATTGTTTCTCTTTTAATAACTTGTTTGTGAGGTTAAAATATCACAGATGTGAATCCTCTAGTTCAAACAAGCCCATTTTCTTCACTATGCTTTCTTCTAAAACTTGAGTTATTTTTGATATCATCAAAACTCTTAGTCTTTCTTGAAATTACTTTGTTTTATTTTTAGAAGGGCTGGGGATTGAACCTAGGGCTTCCTGCTTATAGGCCAGTGCTCTGTCACAGCTCAGCCCTAGTATTTATTGTTTAATGTGATGTGTGAAAGGAGGTGTAATGAAATTCTTCTGTCCAGATGCTTCTGAGTTATACCACCAGTGTCCATGAAATAATCTCTTTCTCATTCGAAGCTGTGTGCCTTCTTTCTTTGTTTTGTTTTGTTTTCAGTTTTTTGAGACAGGATTTCTGTGTCGTAGCCTTGGTTGTCCTGGAACTCTTCCCCACTCCCTAGGACAGAGTTTCTCTGTAGCTTTGGAGCCTGTCCTGGAACTCGATCTGTAGATCAAGCTGGCCTTGAACTCATAGAGATCTGCCTGTCTCTGCCTCCTGAGTGCTGGGATTAAAGGTGTGCACCACCACCACCACCACCACCACCACCACCATCACCACCACCACCCAGCTATCCTGGAACTCTTGAAAGCATCTGGCCTTGAACTCACAGAGATTCACCTGCCTTTACATGTGTCCATGTTTCCTGGGATCTGGTTCTAGGCTGTGGATTCTTTTCTCTGATTCTGTCCATTCTGGTGCCTGTTGTACAGTTTGTGACGACTTCCATCTTTAGTGCTGATGGACGAGGGCACATTCCCTCATCACTTCAGGTCTTAAAAATATCGGCATTTTTTCTCTCATTTATTCTATGTAAATGTTAAGATGATCTCATTGACATGTAAACATTTTCCTGGTGTCTGATTGGAATTCTTAGCAAGTACTATTGTGTTTGGAAGATGTACATTATTTCACTATATTTTTCCCATCTAGGGGCACTTTTAATGCATTTTAAAGCTTGCTTTGTTTAAGTTCTATGTATTTCTTGTTATGTCCATTCACAGACATTTTGTGCTTTTTTCTTTTGATGAATAAGATTATTTTTCCATTTTCTTTTTAAGCTGTTTATTACTAGTATAAGAATTTTAAAAACTTATTTTTACGTATTCTTATAAGAATGCTGTAAATATGTGTGTGTGTGAGTGTGTGTGAGTGTGTGTGTGTGTGTGTGTGTGTGTGTGTGTGTGTGTGTGCCATTGCAAGTGTGCAGAGGTCAGGGGACAGCTTCATGGAGTCCATTCTTTCCCTCAACCTTTATGTGGGTTTCAGGGATTAAACTTGGTTGTCAGACTTTCATGGCAAGTGTTTTTATCTGTTATGTACAGCCATTTTATAATAAGTACTTAAGATAGAAGCTATGATTTTTTAAGGCATACATTTTAATATATGAAATAATTTATTCTTCTGCTATTTATATTTCTTTAAACTTTTTAAAAGCTTATTGAATTATTGAGAACTTGTAAACTCATAAACAACTTTAGTGAAGGAAACATCTATGTCTTAGTTCAGGCCTGAAACTCACTATGTAGACCAGATTGGCCTCAAACTCAAGGATCTGCCTGCTTCTACCTCCTGACCCCTGGGATTAAAGGTGAGTGCCAGCATGCCTGGCCAGGTTTACAGCTTTTAAACTCACACTTAAACATCTAAGATGCACATTTACTTTTTTCTTGTTGTTGTTGATATTTTCTTCTTGATACAGAATTCACGAGCAGAAAGGCCTTGAATTAGCTGTACAGCCAAGGCCTGTCTTCAACTTCTCATCTTTCTGCCTGGGCCTCCCAAGTGATTACAGGCACACATCACCGCATGTCAAATGCCTGCTTTTATTTAATATTAGTATAATTTTTCCTCCTTTCTAAATAAATATCTCCCAAAGGACCCCACTTTAAAATCTGTTAACCACTGGCTGGTACTGAATGAAAAACTCACTGATAGCCATGGATAGCTAGCTCTGGATAACACCAGATCTCATTTGCATACAGCAAGTGTAAAGCATGGCAAGACAGAAACTAAGGCTTTACCATCCTGGGTGGAGTGTGCCACTTCTGAGGGAGCTGGGGGAACACTCCTCTAGAGGCCAAGAAGTGCATCTGGGTTCCCATCTGCTGTCAATCAGTGTGACAGCGTGGATCTGGAAGGCAGGGGTGGGTGGAGGGTGGAAACCAGTCAGATACCTCATTAAGTAGAGGGCAGAAGGTGCCAGAAACTTGTGGAGTTATGTGGATGTGACTGAACCACAGTCAAGGTCAAGGCCAGGCTAGATGAGCAAGGTCTTAGGAGTTGGAGCCTGTGTGGATGTGGGTAGTTCAACAATCCAGAGCAATTTCTGGGGCTCGGGGATCTCTTTCTGTCATCATTGGACCACTGAAGAAATATTTCAAGCTTTTAGTTTTTTAAACTTTTTTTTTCTCCTGTTGAGACAAGGTCTTACTGTATAGCTCAAGCTTATTTCAAACAGACAGGTTTGAGCAATCCTTCTGCCTCAGCCAGTAGTATACATGTGTTGCTGCACCTGGCTGGAAGCATCTTAAAGACAAGAGTTTGATGGTTATTTATAAATAACATGCTAGATGACAAACAGTGGAAGAACCACACTGCAGTGTTTCCCAAGCATAATTCGGTATCTTCACCCTTTTGAAAGTAAGATTTATCTTAAGCCCCCATGCTTAAAAAAAAAGTTCTTTTCAAAGAGAAATAAAATACAAAATGTGAAGGAAAATAAAGATTGTAATTTCCTCTTTAGACGACGGCTTCAGCCACCTTTACAGAGGATCTTCTTTCAATGATTTGAGATTACAGAGAATCTCCATAGATAAATAGCTATTTCATTTTCATCACTCTTTATTCACTGATTCTTCCTCATGTTATTCAGGCAGATAACAAGGGATGAGTTAGTCCTCAGCTGTGGGTGCTAGTGCCTATGTGAGAAGTCTTTCTTTGAACAGGTGCAGTAAGTCATTAGCTCTTTATGAACGTAACTTTAATAGATACAAGCAATCGCTCCTGTGTACATGGCCTCGTTTGTAGAGGTATTTGTCATAACCCTCTCCTTTCTATCAAGTTATATGCCTTCCCCTGCTCTGACCATCCTGAATATCTAGAAGGTTTTCACTTAGACCCCCACATTTTGTTCTTGTCTCCTCTATGGGTCCTGCATGTCATGCTAACTTGTCTTTGCTGTTTAGATCCCAGCTTAGCAGTTACTTCTACTGGCAAGATTGCCATACCCTACCTACAATGGCTAGACTCCCTGGCTCTCTCCACAGTTCCTAGACTCCCTGGTTGTGATCTCACGATTTTGTAGTATATCACTCAGGTTCCTGCAGCAAACAAGGGCATAGTGTAGACAGGTCATAAAGTTTTCCTCAATGAGCTATCCTTGAGAACTGTTCATGACCAGCTGTTAGTAAAGGTATGGAGAAGGCCATGGGAATAGCACGGCCAGTTTGAAGCCTGAAGGGATGGATTAATAGCCATTATGTGCAGGAGACTCTTGATAGACACTTCGGTTGGAGCAAGAGCTCTGCCCATCTTCCGCCAGAAACCCTCCACTCTCTCTTTCCTCTCTCCCTTCTCTCCCTGGAGCCTTCTACTGGTTAACCCTTTAGGAAGCCAAGAAGCCCTTTGACACTATTTATGAAGGACTGTATCTAGGGTCCTTTGAGGTGGGAGTGCCCGTGGAGGACAGACAGCAAGTCCAGCACTTGCTCATGTGTGTGACCCTGCATGGTGCCATCTTGGTCTCTCAAATATCCTTGTAAGATCCTTGAATTCGGAAATCAGACCTTACCTTTTTGGGGAAGTGTGTCTCTAGGAAACTACTCGAAGAGATTAAAATGGGCTTTTATTCCTCAAATCTATATTTATAATAACGAAGAATGAGAAATTAACCCCAAGTTGGGAAGGAGGCCAGCATGGCAAGCCAGGACCAGTCATTCATGGACAGCCACAAAAAGATTCATGGGAGCCAAGTGTGGGGGTGCACACCTGTTCTCTGAGCACTCAGGAGGTTGAGATAGGAAGATCTGAAGTTTGAGGCCAGCCTTGGCTATATAGGAAAAAAAAAGAAAGAAAAAAAGAAAGAAAGCAAAGATTCTTCAGTGGTCTTTGTTAACACAGGAAAAATGGAATTATGCAATAACAAGTGGAAAAGGGAAATTCTACTTACTGTACACTTGTCAGCATGGAAAGCTGCGTCCTATATAGGAAAAACTTTAAGAAAATCTGGGTCAAGTGTCAAGTCCTGTCCTGAAGAGACAGCAGCAAACTTCTCAGAGAATTTGTCCTGAAAACAAGTCAAGAATAGTGAGGATAGTTAGGACTGTCTGCGTGCAATACGAAAAGAGGTTGTCAGCTTATGGAAGGCTACACCAGGGCAATTGAGTGGCTTTTCTCAACCATCCTCTGGTAACTCAGCCTTCTCCTTGGATACAAGGCTCCTTTTTCAACACACTCCGGTAGGACCAGGGTGAGTTTATTTGCAGGTGCAGCAGCTTCTACATGCATAAGAAGCTCCCAAGGAGTAAGAAAAGTGAGCATTCTGCTTTTCCAGGTCCAGGGGAGCCTGAGGTTTCCCCATGTCTTTAAAAAGTTACTTAGTTACTTGATGTGTGGGTCTGTGTACCACGTGCATGCCTGGTGCCCACAGAGGCCAGAAGAGGACATTGGATCCCTTGGAATGGGAGTTACAGATGGTTGTCAGCCGCCATGTGGATGCTAGGAATTGAACCCAGATTCTCTGGAAGAGCAGCCAGCGCTCTTAAGTGTTGATTGAGTTGAGAACCCAGTCTCTAGAGCGTAAAGTACAACCAGCCCTCTCAGACTGATGGATGGTTCAGAAAACTGCAGGATTCTCAGACAGAGCACAAGCCACTTAACCAGAGGCATACCTCAGTGTGGATGGAGACGGTGACAAAGGACACATAGATTATACATGTCGCAGCAGCAGAAGCAGACAAGTGCTTTGAAAGTAACTAGCCTGGGACTAGCAAGATGGCTCATCACTGTGTTCTCAAGTCAGCACCCGAAGCATTCCTACTACATACTACAGCGTTGAGTAGGCTTTCCAAATTATATTTAAAAAAAAAGCCATTCTTTTTATTACTAGATATAGTGAATTTTTTTATCATGTTATATCTCTCATACCATTTTCACATGAGAAACTTAAAATTGCCTTGAATCCTCCTAACTTAACAAATTCTTCCCCTACCCTCTGGGGGAGATACAAGGCTTTTATAAAGTAAAATTCCCAATAATATTTAGTAACCTGGTGTAATTCAACTGAAACCACAGAAGAAATGATTCCTTGTCAAAGATCACTATTCTACTAAGCTTTTTGTTACTGGGGTAAAATACTAGAGACAACCAGCTTATAAAGAGTAAAGGGTTTTTGGCTCTTAGTTTTGGGGATTTCAGTGTACAATCAGTTGTTCCACTGCTCTTGGGCTTGCTAAGGCAGTATATGGTGGAGGGAGCATGTAACGGAGCCATGGTGTTCACCATCAAGAGAGAGATGACCAAGAGCTGAATTCCCACAATCCTCCCCACGCTGCTTTTGTTTTTGACAGGGTAGCACTGACTGTCCTAGAACTCACTATGTATAGACCAGCTGGCCTCACACTCACAGAGATCTGCCTACCTTGGCCTCTGGAGTGTGGGAATTAAGGGCATGTGCCACCATACCCTGCTCTAAGCTGCCCCTCTTAAAGGCTCCATTACCTCCTGGAACCGTCAAGTTGATGACCAAATTTCAACACGTGGGCCTTGGGGGCATTCCAGACTGAATTCTAGCTGTTGGCCCTTTGGGTTTGTTTCTCTGGTTCTTGAAGCTTGAGATGGGAACTATTCTAAGCAAGTTTTGCTGAAGAATGAGCCTCCTATGGAAGGAAACAGCATCCATTCTCTGTGATGCCACTGTACATCAACCTCCATCAGGCAGCCCCCTCTACTGAAATACTCTGATTTTGTGTGGGTCAGTAAGGAAAATATTTCTACTGTGGTCACAGTCAAGGTATTTTGAGTCTTATTTTTTTTTCTCTTCCCATTAATCATGTTTCAAAATGTAAACTGAGTATCCATTTGCATAAGTAGCCTTTATTATTGATTGTACTCTCCAGCTGGGATGATTTTAAAATGTAATTTGTAGATCCAGAGATATAAGAATAACCCATTCAACTGTCCCCTTCTCTCTCCACCTTGCCTCATCCCCCTGTTCACCCTCTCAGCCTGGTGTTGCTGTGGAACTATCTGATGAACACTGGGAGAGGAACGTATTCTGCCAGGATTCTAGGGCCACCACAGCAGGTGCAGTCAGGAGGGCTGTTTCCCTTTAATCATGTACAGCTTGCCATGGCTGGCTGAGCTTGTTTGGGAAGGTGAATTGGGGGGGCGGTGAGGGGTGGTGAGGAAAAGGGCAATGTACTCTCTTCAATGGTTCTAGATCAGATGTTCATACCGCATGTGCCCTAGCTCCATGGCCTAGACTGCTAAGAGCAAGTTCTATGAACTGAAAGGTATAAGATGTTTCCAGCAGCAGAGGAGAAACATCTGGATCTCTGTCTCTCCGTCTCTCTGTCTCTCTGTCTCTGAGACAGAATTTTATGCAGCCCAGGCTGGTCTTTTTTTTTTTTTTTTTTTTTGTGTTTTTTCGGACAGGGTGTCTCTGTGTAGCTTTGCGCCTTTCCTGGAGCTCACTTGGTAGCCCAGGCTGGCCTCGAACTCACAGAGATCCACCTGGCTCTGCCTCCCGAGTGCTGGGATTAAAGGCGTGCACCACCACCGCCAGGCGCAGGCTGGTCTTAAATGAACTATGCAGCCAAGGATGACTTGGACCTTCTGATCCTCGTCCTGCCTCCGTCTTCTATGTCCTGGGATTACAATGTGTACCATTATGACCAGTTTTATGTAGTGTTGGGGAAGGCATCAAGGCCATGTGCAGCATGCTTTGCTGGCCTCTGTTTAACCAAAGGAATGCCCTGGTGCCTTAAAAGCAACAGCCTGAAGTTAAATCTCACCAGGAAGTGGGGTGGGGGGGGTGGTGAGAGATGAGAAGTGAGGGGGTAGGGTAGGGGATGGCATGGAAGTGAAGAGCAACACATCTGGAAAGCCCAGATACCCCCAAGTTGGAAGTGACCTGCAAGCCCCCAAGGCAGGAGCCAGAAGCCAGAGAGACCCTGTTCTCAGCCTGCAGAGCTGGCAGCTCAGGGTTTGTACTAATGCACAAAATCAACAAGAGGAGAGTGTGGACTTCAACGTCTCTCTTCATCTTCCTCCAGGTTTTGGAAGGAGGCCAGGAAGTCCTGATGTTGGTCTCTGTAGAGGCTGTTGCTAATCTGAGGAAGATACTTTTGTGGCTGGGGTGAGCTTTATGATCAGTAAGCCCTTTCCAGAGGAAGCCGGGAAGTCACGTGCCTAGTAAAGACAAGGTTTCATGGCTTCTTTTTCCTTCCTTTGAGAATGGGGCCCTCTGAGACTCTTGCAACTCACATCTCCTCAACAGCTCTTTACTTAGTCGTCCTGAGAGGCTGGCTTTTGTCACCTGTGTCGGGACACACCCAGGTGTTATGTATACCAGAGAGCCTTGGAAATTTCTGTCATACCCCTTTAACCCACCAGGCACTGACCACAGCACCCTGGGGGTGACTAGAATCTTTGCTGCCTGGAAGTGTCTATCCCTTGGATGTCTTTTCAAAGCTCTGATGATCAGATGACACATGGCACAATAGAACCAGAATTTCTAAGTGTGGGTCCCAGGCTCAGGAGTGCTTAGAACTCCCTGCAGACTCTGAGGCTGCCAAGGATGAAGGCTGGCATGGGGTTATGGGCACATCCTAATCACTTACACTTGACTTTCTGCTGCTGGCCAGTTATTTCCCATTCTCTACCTCAGTTTCTTCCTGTGTGAAATGGGAATAAGAGTGCTATTACCATATAATGTGAGGATTAAGTGAATTAAAAAGTGGCGGTTACAAGCCAGCCTTCTCTAGGTGTTTGCCATTTATTATGCTCAGGAACACATATAAGAGGGACATCGACAAGGGGAATGGGCTAGGTGGCCATGGACCACCAGCGAGGGTCTCAAGTGGTGAGTTGTAAAGACTAGAGATGCTTCTATGAAACTTTGTCTTAGACGTGGTGGCCCAGATTCCTCTCAGACAGGAGGGAACATGGCTGTTTCTGTAAGGCTATGAAGGAAAGAACAAAGGCTGGGAGGGGAAGGTTTCCAGCAGAACCATCCACCTGCAGTGAGGTTGACTGTGCCCCTCGAGGCTATCCAGATACTGGGTCATCTTACTGAAGGGACTTGAGCATCCATGGACTTGGGTATTCTCTCACTGCACTGGAGTCAGCCTGTCCTGGATGTGGAGAAAGGGTTACAATTCACCAGCAAGCACACTGGCTTCCCTTGCGAAAAGGGAAGCCTCTCCTCCATGTCTGTCTTGTGACCGTTCAGTCACTTGCCCTGTATGTGCTTAGCAGATGGCCCTGTCCTTGTCTTGTACCACCCTTCCCACCCATGAATCTTGTTCTGCTTTCAGACCAGTAGGTCCTTCTTTTGGTCCCTCACTTCCTTGGCCTCTTCATCTCTAGTGACCTCCCCATCTTCAGCATCTCTGTCATTCAGAGCCTAGCCACATCCTTGGGCCTTGTTGCTCACAGGAGGCTCTGTCTTCTGGACTTCTATCCCTCAAGTGCTCTCTGTAGCCATAGCTCCTGGTCCCTCTACTGTTCCGACTCATTCCTATTCAGTCTTCTGATGGCTCTGCCCTAAATTTTGGCATCTTGTATTCATGCTGCCTGTATCTTTTCCCCGATTCTTGGAATTTGGATTCCTTGGTGAGGTGATTTGGCAAAGTTCTCAAAAGTACCTCACTCCTCACTCTTTGACCTTCTACTGAGTCTCCTTGGACAACCCTTTCATCTCTTTTTGATCTCAAACTGCTGAAACTTGCTGAAGAGACCTGGGCCCCCAGCAGTAATCGGACCCCCCAAATGTTCTTGCCTCGACTCTCCCAGAGCCCGCAAGCATCTTCCTTCGACTCCATTTTTAGCTCCCTATCAGATTCCAGCAACAGCTGCTCTGAATCTTTTCCACTCTGCTCCAGCCCTAACTGACCCTGCTCACCTCATCTCTGAAACAGAGGAGAGAGCAGTCCCAGTGTGCCGCTGAGATTTCTTTCTCTCTTTTCTTTTAAAACACAGACCACTTCTTTGTCGTCTCTTCTCATCCTGTCTGGGGAAGAAATGCCCCTTGCTTTTTCTAGATTTTTGTCTGTGCTCCTAACTCATCATCTTCTCTTCAACCAGGACCTCACTCAGTTATCTCTTGTAATTCTTAGCCTCCCTTTGCTCTGACTCCATAACCTTGGAGTCCCTCTAATTCCCTTCAGAAGAAACAAGCACAGAGCCCTCCCTTGACCTTTCTCTTCCATCTCTCCATTAGTGTCTTCCTTATTCCTCCACTCCCTGTCATTCCTGGCCACACTCAGCTGATGACCCTACAGTATGCCTTGCTGTCTTTCTCTTCCCTGGGCTGAAAGCAATCTTGGGAAGCAGGAAGAACACTGGTATTGGAGTCACCTATGCAGGGGTAGAATCCTGGCTCTGCCCCCCCCCCCC
>CABHPR010149161.1:10879-34720 GCA_902168415.1 Peromyscus melanophrys | reverse complement strand
AAAGAAAGAAAGAAAAAGAAAGAAAGAAAGAAAGAAAGAAAGAGAAAAAGAAAAAGAAAAAGAACTAAAGAGTAAAAATCAGTAACTTGGGAGATTCTTCATCAATAGTTGTGTTGAACTGATAACTCTGGAGCAGACAAACCTGAAGGAAAATAGTTGCCATGGTTCCCTAGCACAAGAACAAAATAAAAGGTGGCCCCAAGGGCCAACACAAAGGACACAGAGCCTACATCCTCCTATGCAGCACTCATTCACTAGCAGCATCTGGCCAAGGCTTTCCATCTGCCGGACACTGTACATGTAGTTTTCCCAGATCAGTCAAACCCGCTGACAGTAAGGCGACAGGCTTATCATCACTTTCATTTTAACTGGAGCTGAGGACTTGCTGAGATACCCAAGGTACAAATGGAAGTGGAATCTAGCCTAGCTAGGTGACTTCAAAGCCACACTGCCTGCCACAATACGTGATCTTCACTGGATTCCCCAGCAACAGTCACCTGACCTCAGCCTTCAGGTTCCTTGGGACTGTCAAAACTGGCCTTTCTCCATACTGAACCCTTCAAGAATGAAAATATTTTTCTCCTCTGCTTGTCAATGCCTTACATCTTTTCATTATATGAAGACAGATGAACACATGTAATACTTTCTAATAAAATAAAAAGTTTATAAGTAATATAGTCTTTAAAGCTAGTTAGACTAAACTTTGCTAACTCTTTCTATCTAGGAGAAAAAAAATACTAAAACTTACTAGAGATGAAATAAGTTATAAGTTATTGATAGTGTCCCTGAACCTGGACAGTGACACACACAAGGCAGAACTAGGGGCTGGAGAGGTAATTCAGTGGGTGAGAGTGCTTACTAGTAAGTATAAGGAATGGAATTCAAATTCCCATACAAACATTTAAAAAACTTGGGCATCTGGCCAGCAAGATGACGCAGCAGGAGACCCGAGTTCAATCCCTAAAGCCCACGTGAAGGTGGAAAGAGAATACCAATATACAAAGTTGTCCCCTAATCTCCATGTTCCCACTGTGGTACAAATACCCCCACACACACACCACACATATACACACAATAATAACAGTAAATTGAAAAGCAAAAATATTTGCTTGGGCTCCATAACTGCCAGTGTAGCTTAGGTTCAGTGGCAGACCATGTCTCATGGGAATAAAGCAGAGAATGACACAGCAGAACACCCAGTGTCTTCTTCTGTGTGGTATAAGAGCATGAGCATAGAGTTCTGCACACATACATGCACATCTACTACACACATGCTCACACCACACTCATAAAAGTAATGAACTCACTCACTATTGTCTTTTTCTTTTCTTTCTTTCTTTCTTTCTTTCTTTCTTTCTTTCTTTCTTTCTTTCTCTCTCTCTCTCTCTCTCTCTCTCTCTCTCTCTCTCTCTCTCTCTCTCTCTCTCTGTTTCGAGACAGGGTTTCTCCATGTACCCCTAGCTGTCCTGGAACTCACTCTGTAGCCCAGGCTGTCCTCGAACTCACAGCGATCCGCCTGCCTCTTCCTCCCGAGTGCTGGGATTAAAGGCGTGCGCCACCACCGCCCAGCGCCTAAGCAGTTTAGCTAACTCCTTAAGTGGATATATGATATTTTATAGAGCTGTGATGCTCCTTAACCCGCATAAACAGTAAAACTACACTTCACAAAAGGGACACACCGACAACAGGGCACAGTGGGACATGCTTCTAATCCCAGCATTCAGGAGATTGAGTCAAGAGGATCATGAGCTCCAGGGCCAGCCTGGGCTACAGTGAGACCCTGTCTGAAACACGAAAAACAGACCAAAAAGGAAGCAGCCTAACACCTTTGTATAAAGATTAAAAACTCCTAGGAAACAGAAATTACTTGTTAAACATAAATAATGTGGCACAAACCATTTCTCTTGGAGGCCCAAAGGTGAAAAAAATGCAAGTTTATTTTAGAAATCAAAGATGAACTGATATAACTATGATTACATACAGAATCCAGCAGTTAGAAATGAAGTCTATGTAGGTCTAGCTTGAGATTCTCAGGGCAGAAGTAACTTAGAAACCATATTAAATCTCCAATTTGCATGAGCTCAGTGAACCAGATAGACCATTGTGTCACCAATATCCGTGCGTAGCCCATTCTCAGTGAGGTGAACTTTCTTGCTCACTAGGTCCACATGGAAAACAGCATTTTCGGAAATGAGTGTCTTCTCACTGTGCTCTCTCCCTAGGACTGGAACTCGTCGAGGCCCCAGCAGAGGATCATCAAACCTCATCAGTTTCACTTTGGAAAGATCTATAGCAGAAGAGATCACCAACATGAGCATCTGCATAGTCACTGATTGACACAATCCAGTTGTAATAGCCAAACACAAGCACTGTCATCAGATTCTCAGGAGCCAGTCTCAGGAGCCAAGCTAGTATCTAGTAAACTCATCCCCTTCCAGCTTTACACCTGAATCCAAACAGTCAGAGAATCTGTGTAACACATCCGGAATGTAACACATCCAGAACACCAGGCTAAGGGGCGGAGGGGGGGAGAAATAGTGTTCTTTTTTTTTTAAGTGCCAGCCTATGGTTTAAATCATCTTTACATGCTTCAACAAACCTTTGGTGCTCTTGAATGCACTCAGCTGGTGAAGGTATCCTTTTTGAGCTATTTCTGGAGAATTCACTGTGAGAAACAGTACCACCTATTTCTTCTTTTGCTTAAGAGATAAGAAGTGCTTGCAGCACAAGCTGGTGAGAATCAAGAAGAGAAGGAGGAGCAGAGGGAGGCACAACTTTGAGATGAGCTCCAATTTGACCTGCATCTGGTCTACTAGTGTGCAAGCTAGTGAAATGGCTCCTGACCAAAAACAAACAAAAAACAAAAAACAAAACAGCAACCCAAAACCAAATAAGTACTTACCCTATGAATAAATTTATGATTCAACAATCTGGTCAAAAAATGTTTATTTAACCGATTCTGAGACTTCTCAACATCAATTTTGTCACAAATGCTCGCTCTAGGTCTATGCCGTTCCGAGCACAGTGTGGCCAGTTATGCTTCACCTGCCCCTCCCCCAAAGACATTTCCCACATTACTTCCAAGCTTTTCTAAAACAGATCACTGGGTGGTCTGTGAGCTACATTCCCTCATGGTGTCTCAAGAGGACAAAGCTGAGCTTTGTAAGGGATAAGAGATCAAAGAAGACATTAATGCAGCTGGCAGCCATACCAGAGTACAAGTCTTCCAGGCATTCTCTTCTCTCTGGGAAACAAAGACTGAAAGGCTGCAAGTTTAGAGAAGAGCTCTCAGGGCTTACAGAGCAATTACCTGCATCTGCCATAAAAGCCAACCCAGCCTGGGAGTGTTCAGAGTCTCTGCAGAAACCAACAAAGCACAAGCCCTGAAACCTAATATAGGAGAGAGGCAGCGAGTCTTCCCCAAGCCTGCATCTTATTTGGGCGAACACAATTCACTGTAACAGCTACTGCAATTTCACCTGTACATCGGTGGCACCAAGTATTTTGCTATAGAAGCAGTAACAAGCTCTGCCAGCAGATTTTATACATTCACTGCAGCTCGCTCTCTAACAGTCTTCCCTCGTCATTTCAACCAACTCTAATTCGAACTATTTCAAAGAAACCTTAACACTCAATCAGCCTTCTAAGTGACAAAACACATTTGCTTTGATGTTTTGCCATGTAGTTCATTACTGCCAATAAATTCATAGGGCTTTCGTAGTGGCCTTCCTATCTATTCTTATCCTAGATCTCTGTCATCACCGAAAATGTTGAAATTTAAGTCTGCAACCACACAAGATTTAAGGCACTTAGAGAAAAGATAAAAGCGATTGAAAGCCCCTAGGGACTGATAACATGAAATGGAGCCTCTCACCTCCAAGTTATTAGTTCATATGTGGCATAGGTGTGAGTGATTTAAAGTCATTATCATCAAGAGTTGCTCAGTGGCCTTTGTGGAGTGAAATGATGGTCTGAGTCTAGTTCCTCCTGGCCTTAGATCATAATCACCCTCAATACAATTGGCACTAATTGGACTGCTCGCTGGCTAGTGCAGCGGACAGACTATGAAGTGTGTTATTGAATTGAACTGTTTTTCTATCTTACATACTCAATATGCTCGGCCCCCATACATATCAAAGCAACCCGAAGGCCTACAGAAAGTATCAAGGTTAGATCTCTTCTGTGGATTCTCACGCAAATACCAATTTCAAACTTCGCTAATGCATCTATCCATTTTCCAAACTTAAAAAACTGTATGATGTTATTCACAGCTTGTATGAGTAGAGAGAGAAAAACTGTACCAGAGGCTCCATGAGGAAAGACAACAAATAGAAAGCAATGCGAGTACAATTCTGAGGAACCCAGGCAGTGTTGTGAGGACCTTTAAATGGAAGTTGACTTAACATCTTAAAAAAAAAAAAAAAAACAAACAAATTGCCAGGCAGTGGTGGTCCACACCTGTAATCCCAGCACTCAAGAAGTAGAGGCAGATGAATCTGAATTTAAGGCCAGCCTGGTCTACAAAGTGAGTTCCAGGATGGTCAGAGCTATACAGAGAAACCCTGTCTGGAAACCACCCACCCACAAATAAATAAAATTTATTTATTTATTTTATGAGTGTGTGTGCACACATACAATAGCATGCATGTGTAACTCAGAGGACAACTAAGTTTCTCTTCTTCCATGACACCATGTGGTGTGGTGGCCCACAGATGCCTCCTAGTGAGACCTTACTCAAGGTCAAAGAATCTGAGCTTGCTTTACCAAGCAGGGCTGCATAATGGGATGATTTGACCATGGGCATGATTACCAGGTGTTTTAAAGGGTCTACACTTGGCTGTACATTGTGCTTTGATCTTGAAAGGCGGAAGTCTTTTGCCTCTCCCCTTGGCATTCTATAAAAAGCTCATAAGAATAAAGGATGCGGTGACTGGGTATTGACCCAGGGCCCTCCTGAGGTATCCTGTGTCACTGAGTTCTCTCATCCTACCTTTCTATCTAAAATTTCCTCATTCTTCTCTCCTCCACCCAAGAACCCTTAGAGAGGTGGGAGCAGAATGGAGATGGACTCCAGCAGACTCCCACAGTGGGGACCAAGGTCATCAGCTTGGCAACAAGTGCCTTAGCTCACTGAGACATCTCACTGTCCCCGATTTAACACTTCACAATACAATTTTCAATGCAGAAATACGTCCTCTAGTATACCACAACCTCATAATAAGGACCCACAGGTCCCTACAAATACCTGTTTTCTTTAAAAGCGACTCTAATGTCTTCCAGGGCTACAAGTTCTTCCGACTACAAAATCTGCTTAAGACTGAACAAAAGCAATATAAATATGAAGAGGCTTCTTAGATATTCATACTTTCAAATTTTCAAGTCCTGCTTATTTGTTCTAAAGGCATATCTACCATTCTATGCTATTTCACTAAGGAAACATAATAAATGCCTATATGGGCTAGAAAGATGGCTCAGTGGTTAAGAAACTTGCTGCTCTTGCAGAAGACCCAGGTTCAGTTCCTATCACCCAGTTACAGGTGGCTCACAACCACCAGTAACTCCAGTTACAGGAGATCTGACACCTCGTTCTGGCCTCCATGGATGCCTGCACTCACATGGTGCACATACATATACTCAGGCATATACATATACACATAAAATAAAAAACAAATCTTTAAGAACATCAATGACTCTTGGAAGACAGTGTGTGTGTGTGTGTGTGTGTGTGTGTGTGTGTGTGTGCGCGCGTATGCATGTATGTGGGTGCACTCACATGTGCATGCAAAAGCCAGAGGTCAATACTAGGTGTCTTCCTCTGTCACTCTCCACCTTATTATTTATTAAGAACTGGAGCTTGCCGTTTCAGCTGGATTGGCTGGCTATCTGAACTCCATCTGTCTCCCCACATCCCTCAGCTTTGGGGTTACAGACACATGTCACTGCACCTCGCTGGTTTTGTTTTGTTTTGAATATAGGTGCTGGGGACCCAAACTCAGGCTTCCCATCTGCATAGCAAGCACTCTACAGACTGAGCTAGCTCCCCATACCAACCCATGGGAGACATTTTGCTTAGTGAAAAAGCTTAACAAGAAAGGAAAACTACTGCTGGGTGAAGTGGCTCATGCCTGTAGCTCCAGCTACTCAGGAGGCCAGGCAGGAAAACTGCTTAAGTTAGGTCAGGGCCCGATAACAGAGTGAGGAATCATGTCTTTTAAGAAAAAAAAAAATTTACTAATAAAATGTATCTAATCTTTAAAATAATGTATAGATACATAGATCCTACTTCTGTGAAATACCTAGAATAGGCAGGAAGGTGAAGAGTGGTCACAGGGACTAGAAGGAAACAGGAAGAGGCAACAGGTTACTAGACACAGGGCTTTGGTTGGGAATATGAAAAGTTCTGTGGCTGAACAACATGAACACACTCAATGACCTGAAAATGACTCCAACAGCCAAGCATGGTGGGCCACACTTAAAATCCTAACCCTCTTACATTTTTGGTTGTGAGCCTAGCCTTTAACAGCTGAGCTATCCCTCCAGCCCACCTTTAATCCCACCACTCGGGAGGCAGAGTCAGGTAGATCTCTGTGGGTTCGAGGCCAGCCTGGGCTACAGAGTGATTTCCAGGAAAGGCACAAAGCTACACAGGGAAACCCCGTCTCGAAAAACCATTAAAAAAAAAAAAATCCTAACCCTCAACAGGTTTGGAAGCCCAAGGCCAGCTGAGCTACACAGTGACAGCCTCAAACAAACAAACCAAAAAAAAAGTACATTTTATGTTTATAAATAACTTACTATAATTACAAACCTTTTGTTTGTTTGTTTGTTTTTCAAGACATGGTTTCTCTGTGTAGTTTTGGTGCCTGTCCTGGATCTCGCTCTGTAGCCTAGGCTGGCCTGGAACTCACAGAGATCTGCCTGGCTGTGCCTCCCGAGTGCTGGGATTAAAGGCGTGTGTCACTACCGCCTGGCTACAACAAACCATTTTCATAAAATAAAATCCCTTACTAGTATACTGTGGCTAACTATATGTATGGTGAAACACAGTGGGCGCTCTCTTCCTCCTAACACACTTCCCTTGCTCTCACAAGGCCCAACTAGATAGCATTTTCTCTATAAATACGCCCATAATCACCATAGCTGGAGAGCTCACCTCCTCTGTGGCCTGGACTCAATCTTCACTTTTCTTATGGACTCAGTAGTTTCTCCCTCAATTACAGACAAGTGTTTCAATAGCCTAGTTCCCACCCTTTCACTCCATACAGCTCCTAATCAACAGTGCTCTAAGGAATCCTCAAACCCAGGATCAACAATTGTTCTTACACATACCGCAAGGTAGACTCTCAGCAGACATCCAATGCACAGGAAACAACCAACCAGAGCAGAAACAAAAACATATGTGAAAGTGAAAGTCTTCTATTTTAATGGGATATGACCACTCAGTACAGTTCCCTAAGTCAGGTTACTGTTGGGATCTATAAATACAGTTAGCAAATTTTTATCCTGGTCTGGTTAGATGGCACCATGGGTAAAACTCTTGCTGCCCAACCTGACCACCTGAGCTTGATCCTTAGAATCCACGTAAAAGTGGAAGAAATGCCCTGCCTAATCACAGTAACTGTAAAGAAATTTTTATACTGATTGAAAGTAGGCTAGTTCTTTTTTCTGAGACAGGCTCTCACTGGTGGTTTCCAGATTGGCCTCAAACTTTTGATCATCCTACTTCAGCCTCCCAAATGCTGGGGATATAGGTATGTAACACCAAACCCAAACTACTCCATTTTGATTACTATCAAAAAGAAAAGAGGGCCAGCAAGATGGCTCAGCAGGTACAGGTGTTTGCACAAGCCTGATGACTGAAGCCTGACAAGCTGGCCTCTGACCTACACGTATGTGCATATATACACATACATAATAAATAAAAGTCATAAAAAATGAGATATAACTCAATGGGAGACCCTTTGCCTAGCATGTACAAGAACCTGGACTCAAAACCTAGCACTGCAAAGAAATGAGGGGCTGCAGATGGCTCAGAGGTTAAGAACATGAGCTGTTCTTCCAGAGGTCCTGAGTTCAATTCCCAGCAACCACATGGTGGCTCACAACCATCTGTAATGGGATCTGATACCCTCTTCTGGTGTGCAGGCAGAAACACTGTATATACAATAAATAAATTTAAAAAAAAGAAAAGAAATGAATACATAAAATTAAATGAGAAAAAGACCAATCCTGGGGGCACACACCTGTAATTCCAGCAGTTAGGAGCTAGAGGCAGAATTGTCACAAGTTCAATGCCAGCCTGGTCTACATAGCAAGTTTCAAGTCACCTAGGGCTTCATGGAAAGAGCCTGTCTGAAAACACACACACTCAGTGAGGGAGAAGAAGAGATGGGAAGAGAGGGAGAGATAGATATCCTCTAAAAGATGGACATTAACATTAGTCAGTCTTTATAATCCTGAAGAAAAGTACTAGAGACACACTAACCTGCTTCTCATGTTCACTCCAGGACCTGGCTAGAGTGATGGTTAATCTTCACTAACTTGACTGCATTAAGAATCAAGGAAGCGCCGGGCGTTGGTGGCGCACGCCTTTAATCCCAGCACTTGGGAGGCAGAGGCAGGCGGATCTCTGTGAGTTCAAGGCCAGCCTGGGCTACCAAGTGAGCTCCAGGAAAGGCGCAAAGCTACACAGAGAAACCCTGTCTCGAAAAACCAAAAAAAAAAAAAAAAAAAAAAAAAAGAATCAAGGAAGCACAGATCTGGATATGTAAGGGCATTTCTACAGAGGTTTACCTGAGGAGAAATCTACTCCGAATGTGGGTGGCACCAGCCCATGGACTCGGGTCCAGACTGACTCGGAAGGAAAAAAGAGGGAAGACAGCTGAGCATCAGTGCTCTCCCACCTGCTTCCTGACAGCAAATGTACTGTGGCCAGCGCTTCAAGATCCTGTGGCAACAGCCGAGGCTAGTCTCACTGCCAGGCCTTTGCCACCATGCACTACACCCTCACACTGGGAGTTAGAATCAATCTTTCCTCTCTTAGGTTGCTTCTTGTCAGGTACTTTTTCATAGCAATAAGAAATCTAAAACACTTGGTACTGAAAGGGGAAGCCACAGCACTCAGAGACAGAAGCAGGCACATCTCTCTGAGTTTCAGGAAATCTGGTCTACCTAGCAAGTTTCAGGCCGGCCAGGGCTGTATATATAGTAAGACTTGCAGGAGAAGGGAGAGGGTGTTTATATTGAATTTAAACCACAGAACATGTACTCTAGTCGAGATCAGAAATTGAGATTATTTATATATTTTGCCTGGAAAAACACTGTTTAAAAGAAAAAAATAGAAACTTTGGAGTCCAACAGTTTGAATTCTAGGCTTGTGATTTCCCAGATGAACAAACTTTGCAAGTTACTTTGTGAACTTCCATTTCACTATCGATACAAGGGAATAACAATAATACTTACACTGTAATTGTAAAAAGATTAAAAACTAATGCATGGAAGACAATCAAAAACTCATTCTATTTCTCCTCTTTCCCTAGGAAGAGACCCAGCTGGATAACTTAGTCTAGAATACTAAGGGTATATGTTTCTAATTTTGAATTACCTCTAAGAAACATAAATCACTTACTGTAATTTTAGAACCACATAGGATACTGGAAAAATATCCAATCCAGAGCACTCATGAATTGAAAGAAAAGAGAATTGGCTTGGCACTTAAGAAGCACAAAGTTACCAAACTACCTAATCCCAAACAAGACCAAAAGAATCTAGGTCCCCAGTGTGGGGCCCAATTCTCTTCCCCCAGCTGTGTGACACCGTCCCTTCTACTTACAACTCATAATACACGAGCCTCTGCTAAGTGGGAGTTTCAAGGAAACTATTTTACCTTTAATTCCTCGGTCCACTTTCATTAAGCGTCTGATTATGGACTCACAGCTGTCTCCTTGCCTGACATCGATTTTGGTTGAGAAGTGGCCATTGGATGGCTGGGGATTTACTAGGAAAATTGACACACCAGGCTAGGAAAGTAAAAATGTAAGTTATGACACATCAAACTTGAACACTGCCAAAAATAAGGGCAATTCTACTGTATTTTCTTTTCTTTTTCTTCTTTCTTTTTTTTTTTTTTTGGTTTTCCAAGACAGGGTTTCTCTGTGTATCACTGGCTGTCCTGGAACTTTCTCTGTAGACCAGGCTGGCTTCGAACTCACAGAGATCCGCCTACCTTTGCCTCCCGAGTGCTGGGATTAAATGCACCACCATGCCCAGCCCCTCTACTACATTTTCAATACCCACTAAAGACATTTGTAATTCTGCATAAAATCATGAGCAAGACACACGAAAGAAAAACTGTAAGTTCATGTTTACACCTAGATGTCTTGGTAAAACGGATTACAACTGTATGTATCAATGCTGGTGACAGACTATAACAACAACAGCATTTTCTCTTCTCATTTGTTCAACTTCTCTACTACAGGTCAGGCACTGGAAGAAGCACTTTATAGACATGACTTCCATATCCACACAGGGAATAATAAAGCTGCGTAAAACACACTGCTTCATTTATTCACTTCTGCGGCCCAAATGACTACACTTCTGCAAGCCACGCCACAAGACAATGAAAGAATTATCACAAAGTTCAGGTGTGATAAACTCAGGTCTCCATGAATATGATTACCTTGCTCTTTCAAAATAGACCAGTTTTCAATTAAATATGGACCAAATACCAACATGTCTAAGTCCTCTATTAGGATATTCTATGGAGTCATAATTGTAGTCCAAATCTGAATGGGATCTTGGAGACTAAATAGAATCTGTAAGACCTTTATACTTTATTCTACCAATAATGGCCAAAAAATAAGAAGGAGGAGGCAATTCCAGCATTAATTAAGATGATGAACTTGCCTGGCTTATACCAAAAAGCAAAAAGCCTTGCATAACAGATAGTCAGAATAAGACATTTGAAAGTTTTGTCACGGTTTAAAAGACTCACAGCTAGCTTGTTTTTGTTTTTTGGGTTTGTTTGTTTGTTTGTTTTTCAGTAAAATCCAGGTTCAAAGCTGGATGGTAGCAACGCATGTCTTTAATCCCAGTGCTCAGGAGGCAGGGGCAGGTGGATCTCTGTGAGTTCGAGGCCAGCCTGGTCTAAAGAGTGAGTTCAAGGACAGCCAGGGCTACACAGAGAAACCCTGCCTCGAAAAACCAAAAATAGATAGATAGATAGATAGATAGATAGATAGATAGATAGATAGATAGATAGATAGATGGTCCAGAGCCTCTTACTTTGGTTTTTAAAACTACAAATAATAAATAACACTACCATAAGGCATAACCAGTACTGCACAAGCCGGAGCAACAGAACACCTAAGTGCAGCCCCATTTCAACCCTTCCTATTCAGTTCCTTCCACCTATGAATGATGGTGTTACTCTTGTCTAGGCCCAGAGCAATGATTCAACACGGCTTCTTCAACTTACTTCTGTTCTGAAAACATTAACTGGCTTCCCAGGACAACATTCTTCCCTGACTTTATCTTCAGCTTCAGAGGCAAACTTGACTTCTATATGTTCTAGCTAAACGGATAAGGGAAACAAAAGTCATTAGCAGCACTTAATATGGCTGAAATCAATCACCACCTCATCTCATTAAGAGCAAACTGGTTTTTCCACTTAATACGAAATTATCTGTACAATTTATTGTTTTCCTTACAAACATGAAGTGAAATGTACAATGTTATCAACATTCATTCATCTTAGCTGTTCATGGCATTGTTCTTTACACAGTTGTGTGTGTCACTTTCTATATCAGAATCTGACATCTACCCACCACATAAGAAAGAGGAAAAGCAGCATGAAAGCCTTCCACCTAAACAACAGAAGCTCCAAAGTTTATCATTTGAGAAGTACATAAGCAGAATAGTTCAGTAACGTAACACACTGTAGATTCCTGAAGCTGACTCTGAGGTGTGTAGCTACTGTCCACATGAAAAGACTAAAAGGAGTTCCTGACCGTTGAAAATGTATACATGAGCATTTAGAGATACACATAAAACAGATGTCTGCTAATCTCTGACTTCGTGATCAACAGGCCTAGTAGGCACAGGCTCTGGGCTCAAACACCAGGGACAAATGCACAGTGACAATGAATTCTGGTGGAGAACTCTCTTTCAGCTGTGTTCAGGAAACAGTTCGCAGTCGCTCTAAACCCACATGGTTTTCAGTGTCTTCATTATCATTAGAGCCACATTCTGAGTCTTCCAACAGTTTTCTACAGCAAATTAGTTTTCCTTTTGCCTCAGCTAAGGGAAAGCACTTTTAGATTCTGTGTAAGTTGTACTGAAAATGGACCAGGACCACAGATTATAATTAAGTCAATTCTGTAACTCTGAGGTCTGAAATTGAGACAATTAAAGCCTTCCTACTATGCTACATTCCAAAAGGCATCTAAATACAAAAAAGTGTCGCTCTGGTTTGGGGCTATGGGTTTTCTTTGTGTGTGTGTGTGTGTGTGTGTGTGTGTGTATGTGTGTGTGTGTGTGTGTGCATGCGTGTGCGTGTGCGTGTGCGTGTGTGTGCATGCGTGTGCGTGTGCATGTGTGTGTGCATGCGTGTGCGTGTGTGTGTGTGTGTGTGTGTGTGTGTGTGTGTGTGTGTGTGTGTGTATGTGACACATGTGCTTCGGATTCTCCTGATTGCTTTAAAGACAATCTAGGGAGAATCCCTAGCCATATATAGCCCATGTTTTACATATAAGATAACTGATAAATGAATAAGGTGACAGATCATTTTCTTTCTGCAATTTTTATATCCACTCATTTGCTTTCATCTGAAAAACGTTTATTAATTATTTAGTAAAAGTTCTAAAGACTGAAGATGAAGTTTATGGAAAGTATCCTAACAGGCTGCAGAGCTGGACTGGTTTTATAGGAAACTACAGTAATTAGCTATGCAATCCCCGGCCTTCTTACCTCGAGAGAATTTGTTAGGTAGACTATATTCTCCATAAGTACTGCCAGCTCATCAAATTCCAACTCTAAATCCAAGACTCGAGGCCCTTTCTTCTCCATATTTTCCTAAGAGCCAAATGGTTTTGAAAAACAAAATCATATTAAAAATATGTTTAAAAGAATCTATTTTTCCTAAGTAATCAATCATTCAACTGATAAAACCTTTACATTTCAGCAGGTAAAGGAAAGGCCTTTGACTCATGGGTTTTCCTTATCTTGCTTGTTAATGAAATTACTTGCTCAGAATAATTGCCATTTAAAATAAGATGAGCTTTAAGGAAGAACTGAAAACACTGGAAGGCTTGGGATTTTCAGGCATTGAAAACAAATGTGGTTTTAAAACTGTTGTTTAGATGACTTACTGTACAAACCAAAAGAATCAAAGAAGTTCATGAAAAAAATCTCTTCAGCTAATATTTTTTTAATTTTCCAAGATAACAAATAGTAAAAGTCCCAAAGATATTCCTGCAAAGCTTAAAAAAAAACTGACACTGTCATACTATATAGGTATTCAAATAATCTTGTGATATTCAAAAAACAATTTCGCATTCTTAATTTTCTTCAGCATTAAATACCTGCTACTCCAAACACAATCTTAGTGGTCCTTCTCATTAAGTACACCTACCGCTGTGTAACACAATGCGTTACAACCCTGGGAAAGTGGCCCCGCACTGTTCCCGCGGTGCACAGGCTACCATCTGCAGTTGACTGGCACCTTTCTATAGGGAGCATCAACTACTGATCCGGGTGCACTGCGGGTGCCCCTCACCCATCCTTCCCCCGTGGTGACACGGCACAAAGGCAATCGGGCAGGGGCCAGTGCTGCTCTTAGCTTCCCAACCTTCAGAGCCACAAGCCAAAGAAACTCCCGTGTTTATACCAACTATCATCCAGCCTTGGCTAGGGATGCCACATGGTAGGATGCTTGCCTAACATGTGCAAAGCACTACATTTAATTGCCAATGATACCACAAAAAGAGAAAGAAAAAAATTACCCAGTCTGTGGTACTCCATTATAGCGGCAGAAAACGGACTAAGATATCACCTAAGTTCTGCTTGCTTTCCCATTAAGTACTAGAAAGGCAATTTCTTTAGAAACAGGCTCTCATGTAGCCCAGACTGGTTTTCAACTTAATATGTAGCTGAGGAGTGCCTGAAATTCTTATCCCCCTGCCTCCACCTCCCAAGTACTGGAATTATAGGTGTGCACCACGACATCCGGTTTAGTGTGGTGCTCGGGATCAAACTCTGAGCTCTGGACACAGTAAGCAAGCTCTCTACCACATGAGCCACACATCCAGCCCAAGAAAGCTATTTCCCTATCTCAGATTCATCGATCCTTTTCAACATTTGCAAAACCACTGATTTTTTTGCTTGGCACATCAAGAATAATATTTAAGAATATATTACTGCTGGGCATGGTAACACACACCTTTAATCCCAGCATACAGGTGGCAGAGGCAGGAGGAGCTTTTAATTTGAGGCCAGCCTGGTCTACAGAGCAAGTTCTAGGACAGTAAGGACTACACAGAGAAATCCTAAAAAAAAAAAAAAAAAAAAAAAAAAAAACAGGCAGGAGATCTCTGTAAGCTTGAGGCCAGTCTCATCTACATAGAGTTCCAGGCTAGCCAGGACTACATAGTGAGACCCTGCAACAAAAAATTAATTAATTAAAAAATTAATAAGGCAGTGGTGGTGCACGCCTTTAATCCCAGCACTCGGGAGGCAGAGCCAGGCGGATCTCTGTGAGTTCAAGGCCAGCCTGGTCTACAGAGTGAGTTCCAGGACAGGCACCAAAACTACACAGAGAAACTCTGTCTTGAAAAAAAAAAAAATGAAAAAAAAAGAAAAAAAAAGGAAAATCTGATAATGAGATCCTGAAGAACTCAATTCTTTCAATACAAAGAACTTACCAGCCCAAAACATCAACAGCCACTGTTCTATCCACAAATCTAGCCACTGTCACTGTAGTGCATGCTGCTCAGTTAACCACAGAAATGTGGAAATGTCATTCCAGTCAAAGGATCCACTAACACCACCCTAACACGAGCCAAAGAACGTACTTTCTTCCCCAAAATTGGAAAGGAAGAAAGGCAGAGCATGGGAATAAGTCAGTGCAGCAACTCTAAGCCTAATTTTCTTCTGGAATACATATTTTCATATATTCAGCAATTGTACAGGTAAATTCAAAATCTGACTGTTCACATCTCACAACCACTGACTGAAAAGTGCTATTTCAGGAAGGGTGGGGGGGGGGGGAGTGAGTTTGTGAAGGCTTTTCTCTTTCCTTCCTCTGTCCTAGCTAACCATTTCTTAAGTGGTCATAGCTGTCCAAGGTCTATACACACTCACCTTAATCATGGCAACAAATGGCATAACTTTCTTCATATATTTCTTCAATTCTGGCAAATTGCCTAGTTCACAAGCAATGACTTTGTTATCAGGCAATTTTCCATCGTTGGCCTAAAAATGGAAGCAGGAGAGGAGTGTAAAGAGAAATATTTAAAAGATGATACGAGACCACAGGTATGCCTGCAGGAACTGTGCCAGACATAGAAGGTGGCTGCTGGAGAGGGTGTTCAGCCTAGCATCATGAAGTGCAAGTTCAGTGGCTGATGCAGAAAGATCCCTTTCTGAATAGAAGAGACATGCTTGTCAGTCCAAATGAGGAACACAAGTACGGTGCACTGAATATTTGCCTTTCTTAATAAAAGCAGCCCCTCCTGATAAAAGGCTGACGCAGTCTTATGATAACGATCTTGTCCTCAAGTTCAAAGATCTTATCATTTCATTGGTCATGTTAAAAAGGAAAGCAATACATTGCTTATATAAAACTTATATATGACTACTTTGGGAAGATTTTTTCCCCCATAATTGTGTGAGTGAGAGTGTATGCATGTGTGTGTGTCTGTGTGTGAGTCTGTGTGTGGGTCTGTGTGTGGGTCTGTGTGTGGGTCTGTGTGTGGGTCTGTGCACATGAAAGCAGGTGCCCACAGAGGTAAGAGGTATCAAATCCCCATGGAGCTGGAGTTGCAGGCAGTTGTGATCTGCCTGATGTAGGTGCTGAAAACCAAACTCAGGTCCTCGGCAAGAGCCATCTCTCTAGCCCTGAAATATGGTTGCTTTTGAATAGTCTCCTGGGGGGGGGGGGAGAGGATCCTCTCGTTTCTGATGCTAAAAATAGTGTCATTTCTATCTACTCAAAACAAACAAACAAACAAAAAAAAAAAAACCAGTTATCACATATCACCAATGGACAGGCATGTAATGGTACACAGATATACACACATGCAGGTAACATATACTTAAAATAATATACATATACATACTATAATTATACAGATAAAAAAAAAATTTAAAAAAAGAAAAGTTAGGGTCAAGAGTAGTGGCACACCTTTAATCTCAATACTCGGGAGGTAGGGGCAGGCCAACCTCTGTAAGTGACTGGCTGACCAGGATTAGCCATAAAGATGTTGGAGGACTGAGGAAGTCAGATAGAGAGGGACAGGAAGAGAGAAAGGAGGGTGGAGGGAGATTTCTGGGGTTTTGGATGGGAAGGGTTGGACGTGGAGAGCAGGGTCAGCCAATCACTGATTCCATCCTTGATTCAAGGTGGCTTTCTTGGCACATGATTGACAGTGAGAACAACCCTACCACAACAGTTCTGCGGGGAATCAACATCACCTCGAAGTGGCTTCGCAGGACCGACAGGGTGACGTGCTGCCAGAGAGGGTAGTTCTTTGCCACGTAGATGGTGCAGTGTGAGGGCCTCTGTGGTGGTGGCTTGTCAGTCTTCTGCACAGGAGAAGAAAAGAGAAACATGGGTCCTGTGTAAACCAAAGATGGGAACACTCAGCACCTAGACTACCACCCTTAACAGCTGGAACATACATGCTTCAGACATTTAACAGTTAGAACAAGCATGCTTCAGACTGCTAACAGTTAGAACATACGTGCTCCAGATCCTTAACAGAACATATACGCTTCAGACCCTTAGCAGTTAGAACATACACACTTCAGACCATTAACTGTTAAAACATACATTCTCCAGACCTTTAACAGTTATAACATACATGCTCCAGACCTTTAACAGAACATACATGCTTCAGACATTCAACAGTTAGAACATATATGCTTCACAGTTGTATCAGCAGTACACACAGGACTACCCATTTTAATCACTTAGTTTTCACTAGTTTGTTATCTGACCACATATCATAAGTAATGATCTTTTTAAAAACTGGGCTAGAGAGACGGCTCAGTGGTTAGGAGCACTGGCTGTTCTTCCAGAGGATCTAGGTTCAATTCCCAGCTTACAACTATCTATAACTCCAGTTCCAGGGGTTCCAGACATACATGCAGGCAAAAACACCAATGTACATACAATAACATAAATAAATAATTAATTAAAAAAAAAAAAACGTTTGAAGGATGACTTCACCTTCCCTTTAGCAGGCATCATATAATTCTTGAGACGTAATCTAAGGTCATGTGCTACTTCCATGAGATACTGTGAGGAACGGATCAAAGATTCATCCACAGGACCTGCCACAGGCCATGAGGCATTCATAATTGAATCAGGCTTTGAAAAAAAACAAAAAACACCACGACTGAGTGAGATTAAACACTTGCTTTCCAGGCCTTGCTTACAGTTTCACACCATGGCTACCATCTGTAATCGTGTGCCCCAAGTTCAAACCTGACTGCACATAGCACACTTCTCCAGTCCCTGATCTAATGTTCCCTAGAATTCAAGCTGTGAAGTCTGACTCTACATTCTTAATTAGCATCCATTTGTACAAGCATATTAATACCCACACACATATGCTCACTTTCAAAGAAAATTATGTAATGCTAATTTGCCTAAATTTAATCATTATTATATAAATTATGCATGCTCTCGGTTTTTATCCTATTAATACATCCAATATTAAAAGTATAGCTATTCAGCATATAGCTCACTAGCACAGTTCCGCATGTGCTCATAGACTGGAAAACACAAACACCTGGCTAAGGAGGCTGGAAAGGAACGTGAATCAGGCCCATCTACTGATCTGCAAGCAAAGGAGAGATAACTGAATTTATCTTCATACTATGAATGTGACATAGCATCCTGACATGCAGCCCTATATATGCCATGAGTTTTATATAAAACAAGAACATTTATGTAAATATACTCTTATATCTTTGTTCATAAGCACCTCATTCTGTTAATTATAGCTCTTTAAAATATTTCCACCTTTTTAACCACTGGAAGAACCATAATACACATGCATTCAAATGTACATCTGAACATATGCAAATACAGATGGGAATTAAACAGTAGACAACATGCACATGATCACATTTCTAACACATATATATGTGTATGTACAAATGCACATATATGATCTGTCTTGTATGGCTCTTTTAATCTGTTAAAATTATGATGATGAATCTAGTATTATTCCTGAACTTCTCATGAGTAACAGCATTATGACAACACTTACTCAGGCCAAACCATACTACTCACAACATTTAAAACCCAATAATGTGTGTACCTTTTCCAGCAGTGTCCAGATGTGCTCACACAAATGTGGACAGAATGGAGAGAGAAGGATTGTCTGGACTTCAATAAACCGGAACACAAGCTCTCTGTGCATCCCTTCTGTGGCCAGTTCACGGTATTTATCTTTCGAAGCCTATACAAAATTTCAAAATTATCATTTTCCTCATCTTCTTTAAAATAAAGATGAAATATTCAGTTTCTTGGTTTTAATGCATTAAATCCTTTAAAACTTCCATAAGTTACTATAAAGGTTTCACTTTCTTTTTAAAACTCTACAGTATAAAAACAATCTTTTATCCAGAGAATATTATATCTTTATATTAATGATTCTCAAGAAAGAAGGCTGAGAATACAGCTGAGTAGCAAGAGTGCAGGCCTAGCACATGCAAGGCCCTGGGTTTAAAATAAACCAGAAAATTGTTTCAATTTTCTTGACTGCAAGAAAAATAAAGAACAAAAACAAGTCTCAGAATTTTGTTTGTCTACCTGGTTTGGGGTTTCTGAGACAGGGTTTTGCTATGTAGCCTAGCTTGCCCTACCTCTATTTTTATGACAACACTCTTTGATCCAGGCTAACCTCAACTTACAGCAATCCTTCTGCCTTAGTCTCCCAAGTACTGGGATTACAGGCATGAGACCATGATGGTCAGCTTTTTTTTTTTTTTTTTTTTTTTTTTAAGGCATGTTTATGTCGGTGAGGCATAAAGCTAGATCTCTGCGCTGTTTTCTAAGGTCAGGCTTTGAGCAGCGCCCAGAGCAACACTAACATAAAAGGCTATGAATGCAAGACGTCTACGCTCAGCACTTGGCCTTATTTAACCACATCTGAAAACCAAGTTACATAAATCCCAATGTAACATTTACAAAACTGATTGAGTAAAGCTACATGTGGCCCTTGAAAGGCCAAACTTGGAAAAATACTGACACCTTGTGGAAAAACTCAGAAAGCATTTGCTTTCATGTTTATGGCAATTGATTATACTTTTGCCTTCATATTTATTAATTTAAAATGCTTTTGTGCAGTGGGACACAGTGGTGCAAGCCTATGTGGAGGCAGGAGGACCTCTTCTTAATGCTCATGGGTAAAATAAGAGCAGGTTTTTCTATACTAAGTAGATACCACAGACACAATGTCAAAGAAAACTACTTTAAAATCACAATTTATCAGGAAACTCAGAAACTCACTGAAAAGATTTTCAGTCTGAACTTTTGGACATGCAATTATTTCATAGCAAGAAGAAAAAGGAGGAAATACACCATATTAATGCTGACATGTTTTAGATACCAAAATAAAAGCATACCTGAAACTCAAAAAAACCTGTTTTCAAAGCTTCTTTAAACATCATTTTTTCATAGTTTTGATCTGTTTTTATAATTCCTGCATTCATTTCACTATTGAATAGGGAAAGAAAATCTATTCAGTTTAAAGGCAACTATATATTTTATGTATTTTAAAGTATTTGTATACTTATATTTATGTTTTATATATTTATATGACATAGAATTGTACTTATTATTTTATATATATATAAATATATACATAACCAATGCATAGATCAATAACCAGCAAAATGAGTACGACACCAAAACCCTTACAAACTGCTCAATACAAGGGCCAGGAACATGGCTCAGTGAGTGACGGGCTGCCGTACAGGCTTGAGGGCTGAGCTCAGATGCTCAGGGCTCAACTAAAGCCAGATGATGTAGTGCCTGTCTGTAATATCAGCGCGCCAAGGTGAGATGGGAGGCTGAGACAGGGGAATCCCATGAGGCCCCCAGTCCAGCTAGCCTGGTGTACACAAGGACCAATGCCTGAGGTTGTTTACACACACACACACACACACACACACACACTCACACACACACACACACACATACATTCACACACACACACATTCACACACGCTTTTAAATTTTTTGGTCTTAAAAAAAATTGCCCAATATAAAAACTGCCTTGTCCCCCTTAAAACCGTACAGTTTATTTGTCTACCCACTTGTATGCAATGTCGGCTTTCACTATCCAGGGCTCCTATTTATAATAACAGACTTAACAGTGTTTTTGTTGTTGATTGTTAGGTTTCTTGGAGCTGGGCATGGTGGCCTGTGATCCAGGTACTTGGGACAGTTGAGGCAGGATGATATTAAGTTCAAGGCCAGCCTAGGGTAGTGTGAGACCCTGTCTCCCCAAATACTTCCTCATTGAAATCATTGTTAATGATCCTTAACACACTATGAAAATCACCTATCTAAGGCGGCAGCCAGGATTTAGATGTTAGTAGATACCAGCTATTGGGAAACACATCTCTCACCATCCCAGGTTTAATTTGACCTGAGCTGGCCCTGATCTCTTTCATGTCTTCACTCTCACCTACATACCCTGTACTTCAAATACCATACCCTTCCCAGGGATTATACGTGTTTTCTCCTTTCCCTTCAAGACTACTGTCTATTTTTCCAAGAAGCCCAGCATTCCCACGTCTCCCTGAGTCCTCCTTACTCCTGCTACCGACTTCCCAGGTAGTAGGCGCTTTGTCCTGCCAGCAAGTCTGTGTCGTCTACTCATCACTCCCAACAAGGCCAACAGGTGTCTTGAATTTTTTTTGTTTTGTTTTGTTTTGTTTTGTCTTTCGAGACAGGGTTTCTCTGTGTAGCTTTGCGCCTTTCCTGGGACTCACTTGGTAGCCCAGGCTGGCCTCGAACTCACAGAGATCCGCCTGGCTCTGCCTCCCGAGTGCTGGGATTAAAGGCGTGCGCCACCACCGCCCGGCCTGTGTCTTGAATTTTTTTAAAGGTCCTCCTCCTTTTCTCTAACCTGTTTACCTATCACCATTTTATGCTACTGTCATGGGAAACCGTGAGAGAAAGATTATACAGAGGTTTTGGAGACACAGACAAATTCGCATCCCGAGTTTCCTATTACTACTCGAGGCATGTCATGAACTGCTAAGCCTCAGTTTCCTCATCTGCAGAGCTGAGCCAGCGACACTGTTAGCGCACGAGGTTGCTTCGAGGTGAGAGTCAGATAGAAGTGTCTGGCACAGGGAGGCCTCGACAAACAGCAGTTATTGCTATCATTCAACTTCTTTTAGAAAAAGAGGAGAAAACCAGGAGCACTCAGCCACTCCCACGGCATAGCATTGGCCCAGGGTTACCTGGCAAACACACGATCATTGAACGAGCTGGCAGGTCCACTTCTGAGGCTGTCACGGTTGGCCAGCATTTCTTTGACCCACTCTACCCATGTGTACAAACGGAGGATACCTGCATCTGCCATGGCTTCCACAAAATTGGCATCTTCAACAGTGTCACCAGCATCAGCCAGAGCCAGGCGCATTCCTGGAAGAAAACAAAGTCAGTCACTTAAAAACATGGTTGCTGACTGGGGGTGGTGGCTCACACCTTTAGTCCCAGCACTCAGGAGGCAGAGGCAGGAGAATCTCTGGTTTGAGGTCAGTCTGGTCTACAGAGAGAGTTCAGGGTATCCAGGGCTACACAGAGAAACCCTGTCTTGAAAAACCAAATTATATATATAATTATATCTGATTACTAAAGGCCAGGCATGGTGGCAAACACCTGTAACCCCAGCACTTGGGAGCTAGAAGCTGAAGTTCAAGGTCATCCTTGGCCACATAGAAAGTTTGACGCCAGCCCAAGCTATATGAGATATCAAAAAGGACAAAACAAAGCACACACTCACATTCTAGGAAAAAATTATGCATCCAGTTGGGTCCAATCCTTACATATAAATTAAGAAATAATGAATGTCATATATGACTTTCCTGGATCAACAGCAAAAATGCGACTCTCAACTATTTACAATACTTTTTGAATCCTTTGATTCATATTTGTCTTCTTTTATACATGTGTATCAGTTTGCACACACTTAGGACAAGGTGTTTCTTCCCCAGGCATGCTGATTTGATAATGGTACTGAGGCATGGTTCTTGTTATACATAGTGAGACAAGCAATTAAGGCTGAGCCTTAGGATTAGGAGTGTCTGTGAAAGGAATCCCAGGTCAGCAGTCTTCATTTATGTGGTATGGGTGGTATGCCTGCTTGATGAGTGGGGTCTATCACATGAATATGAAGATGTCCTGGAAACAGTTAAAGGTTTAGAGGAAATTTTACAGTCCTTGAGATTAATGCACAGGAGTCGAGATTGTCAAAGAGCAGCTGAGCTTGCCTTGTGTGTAGTTAGAAATGCATCTGAGTCCAAGATGGCAGCCAAACAGGAAGTTGTTTGTATAAAGGAACAATTGCAACAGGAAAGGGAGATGTGGCTAGCACCTGTGTTAGCCTCTGATTTGGCAAGTAAATTAGATAAATGAGAAGATGAGATGGAGGTGCTGGCTTGCCGATTCTTCTTCTTTTTTTTTTTTTTTAAGATTTTATATATTTTTTTTTTTTTTTTTTTTTTTTTTTTTTTGGTTTTTTTTCAAGACAGGGTTTCTCTGTGTAGCTTTGGAGTCTGTCCTGGAACTTGCTTCATAGACCAGGCTGGTCTTGAACTCACAGAGATCTGCCTGCCTCTGCCTCCCAAGTGCTGGGATTAAAGGCGTGCACCACCACCACCACCACCACCACATGTATTTATTTTGTATACAGGGTTCTGCCTGTATGTATGCCTGAATGCCAGAAGAGGACACCAGATCTCATTATAGATAGTTGTGAGCCACTATGTGGTTGCTGGGAATTGAACTCAGGACCTCTGGAAGAGCAGCCAGTGCTCTTAACCTCTGAGCCATCTCTCCAGTTGGGCTTGCCGATTCTTAAGGCTTAGGTGCCAGAAGAAAAAGCGAGTACAAGTTAGATCTATGCTCAAAAACCCTTCCTTGGATCCAAAAACTTGGAACCCATGGGAAGTTTCAGAGAGTGAGGAGGAAGGGGAGAACATGGTAAAAGTCCAACCTTTAATAGAAAAAGCAATAATCTATAATCTAGTATGCAAGTGGGGGCATTAACAATGGTCCAATGCCAAAAAATTAGTGTGATCAGGAAATATTCAGCATTTGAACTGTGGAATTAGGGAAGATTTTTAAAACAAGCAATGAAAGAGCCTGTCTCAGACTGGCTTGTGAGGTTGTGGGACAGTGGATGGGATCAGTCTAAGTGCTATGAAGACAGAAAAACTGAGTGATGTAACTTTCCATCCTTTTTTTTTTTTTTTATTTTTTTATTTTTCGAGACAGGGTCTCTCTGTATAACTTTGGAGCCTGTCCTGGAACTCACTTTGTAGCCCAGGCTGGCCTCGAACTCACAGAGATCCTCCTGCCTCTGCCTCCCTAGT
>CABHPR010149161.1:0-10779 GCA_902168415.1 Peromyscus melanophrys | reverse complement strand
GCTGGGATCAAGGCGTGCGCATGCTGCCGCCACCACCACCCGGCTCTTCTCATCCCTTCAAAAGGAAAACGTTCCTAAGAAGAAAGTTGACAGAAAGCCAAACTGTGTGCTAACGAGCTTCTCTGGGCTTTAAAGCCTGAGGAGCAGTCCACAGAAGACATCCACAATAGAACACTACCAGAAAAGACGATCAAGCCTGTCCGGGTGGATAATTATTCTCCCAGATGAGGGGTTCATTTCCCTCCAGCGAAAGCTTGTGTTAGGAGTGAAGACCGTCTGCCTAGTCAAGACACTCCCCTAAGAGCCCAGCGTGGTGAATGGGAGGCTACAAGCCACTGCGCCAACCCAGGGCCACTCACTGTGTACCAGGGAGGTAGCAGGTACACAGGGAAAAGCAGGGCCACACTCACTGGCCCTGAGTCTGAGCAGATTAAGTCAGGCCCACTAAGTTTATCAGGTTTGGAGAAACGTAGGAAGACTCCATGGATGAGCTCCAGGCTATGGAAACATAATGGCTCAGAGGGAGCTAATCAGTCTCCTATCTAAGCTTTCTATCCAACCTTGACCTGTGGAAGAAGCAATTGATACAAACGGATGGAGTCTTTCCATGCTGTATTAGACCTTGCTTATGTTTGACTTTAGTATCTTCTTAGCCGTGAGCCTATGGGGTCACCTGACACTTGCTGAGAACAGATGACAACAGACTTTCAGAGTACTTCACCAAGGTTATCTTTTAGCCCCGCTATTTGTTATGGAATAGTGGCTCGGGATGTTGCCTTGTCCTGCCCATCTTCTGAAAAGGTTTTGTAATAGAGATGACACAATGATAACCTCTAGGGTTTTGCAGATTTGGAAAGCCATTAGAAAGACAACCAGGCATAATGGTACTTCTAACTTCTGCAACCCTACTGGGGCTGGGTTAATTGAAACAAAACAAAACAAAAAATTCCAAAAGGTATCCTACATGGGTGAAAAAGGACATTCCCAGGGGCCATAAGATTACTGGATGAAAATTCCAGTACTAAGAGTGGGATACTTTCCTGTGAGTTGTTGGCCAGGAAAGCCCCTCAGGCCCCACAAATCATAAAAGCTATTGCTATTTCTGTTGGTTGTATGCCAGGACTAGACTGTAAGATGTTATTGCCAAAGACACTACATGTATATCCTTTGACTGTGGGACACGGAGAAATTAGCCAGGACTGAACTAGAAACTCCCACCCTGCTGGCTGGCTATGATAGCTTCAGAGGGCGCTATGTAGGCTGCTGGTGAAGAACTGTCACCAACATTCTTGTTTGGCTATGGACCCATGTGTGCTAAAATATCAATATGCCAGCAAGATGTGCCTGATTGTGCAATAGTGGCTCAGCTATCATGGATAAGGCCAACAGCCTTTCAATTGGATTTAAGATCTGCTCTAAAAGAGCAAATTCACATCTGGTACTGTAAGCCAGGACAAAACCTGTGGCTTGGAAGATCAGAAGCCCCAATGCGGAAGCAACTTATATAGTTTTACTTGATGGGTGTCGTATGCCTGTCAAACTGCCATCTAAACATGTGTATTCACACCCTTAGATCATTGTTATCAGCCTCAACTCATAACCACTGGTGAAGCTTTTGAGAACAAGTGACTGCTACTGTGACGTGTGGCCTATTTCTTAACCATAGGTGGACATGTGTAGTCACCTCCTTCAAGGCTCAGGGATCATTGCAAAAGGGGGCAAAAAGGATGTAAGAGCTGGAGGAGGCTGTGGAGTATTGTGTAACAGTTTCTTGTGAGATTGAAACATTCTATCCTAAAGAGAAACTCTTTACACAGGAAAGGGAACAACTCAAAATACCTTCAGGAAGTCCCTGAAACTAACCAGATTCCACTAGGCCCCTCCCTGCCAGAGAAAACAATAAAAGCTGAGAGTCAATCAGACAAACTGAAGCTGAGCTGCAAATAAGATTCTCATAGGAGAAAAGTTGCAAAGATGACTCTGAGACCAGATCAGCAGCCTAGATGAGGTTTAGACCAACTGAGGCACTTGGAAAGGGCATTCTCCAACCTGCTGAGTTGTGCATGCTGTGTACTGTGCTCCAGGTTCCCAGCTTTGTAAGCTGCCACATATGCTGGGGTGGGCTTTGGTGACAGAGCTGTCTTTGAGTCATTTCTGCTCCTGTAAGTAACACCAATAAAACTCACTGGGTCACCAAAATCTAGTTTCCATATTTTGGAATACGGAAGGTATTCACATCTTGGTTTGTTATGGAATCCCTATCTAGAGTGAGCAGTTGTGTGTGTGCTGAATCTCCCCAGAAAAAGTTTTGTCACACAGCAGGCTACATTGAGGGATCTTGTCCCAAACAAACAAATATTCTAGGCCAGGGAAGACCCCCCTAAAGCCACCCCCATTGGTCATCTAATGCCAAGTAGTCAACTCTGAAATCAAATACATAAAGTAACATCACACAGACTAAGCAGGGAATATCTCTATATATTAAGAAATATGGCCAGGCAGTAGTAGTGCACACCTTTAATCCCAGCACTTGGGAGTCAGAGGCAGGTGGATCTCTGTGAGTTTGAGGACAGCTTGGTCTACAGAGTGAGTTCCAGGACAGCCAGGGCTGTTACACAGAGAAACCCTGACTTGAAAAACAAAAGAAATACGTATGTAACAACAACTAAGGAAAGAAAGATCATGAGTGTGAGACGAAGTAGGGGTGGGGGTGTACATGGGAAGGGTCAGAGGGAGAAGTGGAAAGGGAAAATGATGTAATTGTATTTTAATTTTAAAAAATAAAAACATTATAAAAAAACTGTAGAGCTGTCAAGATGGTTCCATAGGCTAAATGCTTGTCATGCCTGATGACCCCAAAATCCCCAGAACACACATAAAAAACCCAAATGTGTTGGCACACATCTGTAATCCCAGAATCACTACAGTGAGACGAGAGGTGGAAACAGGAGAATCACCCCGAGTTTGTTGGCCAGCTAGTCTGAAGCACACAGAGAAACAAGAGACCCTGCCTCAAAGCAAGGTAGAGAGAAAAATCAGCTCGAAAAAGCTGTCATGTGTTCGTTGGAGACAATGTTGTGGGAAAACAAAGCCGTCATCTGACCTACACATATGCACCACAGTATGAGCATGCTCACTCACACATGCATCATACACAGATGCACAAAAAATAAACATCTTTATGAATGTTGAGTTTTTTTAATAGATTATATCAGCAATACTCCTGTTTTAACTTACATACTGTGCTGCTTATCCACAAAGAAAACAAGGGTATTTAAATTTCTGTTAAAAGCAAAAGAACCTATCTTCTGCAGCCCTATCTGAGTAACAGCAAGGATAAAAACGTGTACTCACCATCAGCTGAAAATTTATCAACAGCTTGGCTCAAAGAGAGGAAGTTGCCCGTAGATTTTGACATCTGAAAAACAAAGCAGTGATCAGGCATTAATAAGGATATACATAAATGAGCAGGGCGGTGGTGGTGCACGCCTTTAATCTCAGCTCTCAGGAGGCAGGGGCAGATGGATCTGTATGAGTTTGAGGTCAGCCTGGTCTACAGAGTGAGTTCCCAGACAACTGGGTCTACACAGAGAAACCCTGCCTTGAAAAAAAGAATATACACAAATAAGACAATCCAAATCCAATTCATCAGACTGGTCGTGAGGAGTCAAGGAGCCAAAGCATCTGAATGAGAAGGACAGTGAGGTGAATGACCAAGAGGCAAGCACTGGAGCTGAGGCCATCAAGGATCTGCATGGGTTCCCAGTCATCAACACTTAGGACAGGGCCTCCCTGTGACCTCCTTAAGGCTGGGTCACAGAACTGACTCAACTGTACCAGGGGACACTGGCTGCTTACACGGGGAGAGCCTTGCTGACCTGGAGTCATTAGAAACAGAATAGGTTCCCTCTCGAGAGTAGAGTGAGGCCTTCATGACCTTCAGCAGCACTCAGAGAGCAGCATTCACAGCGGACTAAGAAAAAGCTATATTCTAATAGGGTCTAACCATGTAGCCCTTGCAGGCAGAGCTCACAGAGAGTGCTAAGATGAAAGGTGGGCACCACTACACCCACCCAAGGAGAAGAACTTCTAACATTCACCTTTCGCTTCTGGGTACTGGCTATATCTGACACCGTATACTGTAATCTATACCATCTGCTGTTTGTTCAAATCTGTATCTATTTCCATTGGAACACTTCGAAAGACTTGTTTTCATTTGTATTTATTTATGTACATGTGAGGATATGAATGTGTGTGAGCGTGCACATGTCCAGAGTCCAGAAGAGAGTATGAGCTCCTTGGAGCTGCAGTGACATGGGTACTAGGAGCTGCGAGGTCTGAGCGGGCCTCCAGCTCCTACTGTAACGCTCAGAACAGCAGCCCTGCCTGCCAATACTATTCCATTGGTTACACTAACACTGATTGGTTAGCCAAAGAACCTAACTTATTAATTTGGAAGAAAATGCAGTCACTTTTGAAGGGTGTGTGTGTGTGTGTGTGTGTGTGTGTGTGTGTGTGTGTGTGTGGTTTCTGTTGAGCAGGCATTAGAGGGACAAGTAGGGAGACTGCATAGCTGACTTAGTGAGATAAATCCTACACAGCCAACAGAAGGAACAATATTCCTAAGGGTGTTGGGAGAGCAGTGTGAGCGGGAACGGCATTACATGATATATGAAAACCCCTAAAGCTCCCAATTCTCTTGTTCCTCAAGAGCAGTAAGTCACAGTATCAAACAAAGAGCAACAGGCATTCTCTGCACTAGGTAAGAGGCAGCCGATGGGTCACAACGCTAAGATCTCTATTTATGCTTCCTGTCCTCCCTCCTTTTCTTCATTGCTCTCCTCCAGTGAATGCCAATGTCATAACAAACCTGTTCTGCTTACTCAAAAGATGAAATCGGAGTTTATGCTATTAGTCCTAAAGCGTTGATAACTTCTCTTAACTCTAATTCATATCACTGTTTACTTTTGTCCTCAGCTGAAAGCCTTGCCCAGATCCTCACCTTCTCTGAGTTGAGCAGCAGGTGTCCATTTGCTCGCACAGCCACAGGCCACTTGTCACTTCACGGGCACACGTTGCAAGACAGAGAACAAAAAGTAAAACAGGATTACAGTTCCCCATGACACCCTGAGTTGAATGTTAACAATGAGCAGACTGTTGAGACAAGGTCAAGGCACTGCAATTGTGGGTGGCTTCTGCTTTGACGTTCTAGGGCTTAAAAACAGGGCTTGGCTCATCTCACAGAAGTGCTCCCTGTGCTGCGCTCCAGTTGTCAACAGGAAGTAACTGAAAAGAACCAAAGACTAGGCCGGGCAGTGGTGGCGCACGCCTTTAATCCCAGCACTCAAGAGGCAGAGCCGGGAGATCTCTGTGAGTTCGAGGCCAGCCTGGTCTACAGAGTGAGTTCCAGGACAGGCAAGGCTCTAGCAGAGTGGAGTAAGTACAAAGGTGGGTGAAAGGGCATGAGCAGCCTTTTATCTTTATACACTGCATTATGAACTCTCCAACTTGTCTGAAAACTGCTGCACTCCTGCAGCAAACAGATCACTACCCCTTGATAACCTGAAATAAAAAACACTCTGTGGGCTGTCAGTCCAGAAAGAAGTGCACATTCCACTTAAGGCATACTGTGACAAATCCAGCTAAACCCTGCATAGCCATTCCTTAAGATACTTGAAGTCTTAAGGCACCTTACTAACCATCAAAAAACACACCCCACCCAGACTTGAGCGTTCACCTTTGTTCCGGCCACATGGCCACATGGTTGTAAATGTAATACGAAAGATGATTTGGAATCAGATCTTTGCCAGAGGCTCGAAGGTCCACTGGATACCAGAACTCAAACTCCTGCTTCAGCTGATCCAGTTTTTCCTTTGGAATTTGAGTCTTAGGAAATGGAGCATCCTTGAAGAACACATAATCCCAAACTTCCTTAGTCATCTGCTGGGGTCTGCATTGAAATAAAGCAAACAAATGAACGATTATTTTAAAAGAATCAGAATTTTCACCTACTCATGAATTGAAATTTTAATTAGTTACAGTATCAAACAGGGACAAACCACTCCCCTGTGAATCAAGAAGGCATGATCGCACAGGAGGGGCTACTTAACCATCTTTGTCAGTTGCACAGTACAAAAGTGAAACATAACAAAATACTGCTAACTCCCCCCAAAAAAGACAGGATCGCACCATGTAGCCCTGGCTGTCCACTATGTACACCAAGCTGGCCTTCAACTCACAGAGAATGGCCTACCTTTGCCTTCTGAGTGCTGGGATTAAAAGCAAATGTCTCTTGCTAGTCAAATTGAGAAAAATAAATATGAAAGAATAAACTTCTAAATATATAAATCAAAATGTCACCACATGTGCAACTGACCATGTGCATAGTTCTTTTCCTTAACTATATACTAACCTGATGCCCAGTGGAGACTCTGCCTGCCCTTGCAGGTCATTCCCCTGCAACAGGTGTGCTACGGTGTAAAATGCCATGTAAATAGTGGAATCTGACAGTGACTCAATCAACCACTGCTCATCCCAAGGCAGACGAGTACCTGTAACACAGAAAGGAAAAAACAATGTTGGATGAAGCTAAGAGATGCCCACCGGAAGGAAGCCCATCTTCAACACTACGATCTAGGAAGTTCTGCTGCTGTTCCGAGTGTGGGTTATTGCTATTCTGTTTTGTTTGTGGTGGAATTGTGCCCAGGGCCTATACATAGTAGGTCAGCACTCTACCACTGCGCTACATCCCCAACCCTAAGAAGCAATCATTCTACTTTAATAACTTGTAAAGATAAAACAGATAAAAAAATCAAACATGGGTGAACCTCTGGAGTCCTTTAATAAAAATGCCATGGGGCTAGAGAGAGGGTTCTGTAAGTAAGAACTTACCTGCCCACACATAAAAACCAGAATCTGGATCTCAGCACCACGTAAAATCCTGAATCCCTTAGCCCTGGCACTATGGGGGAAACCACTGGGGCTTGCTGCCTGCGAGCCTAGCTCCAGAAAGTGACAGAACGGGACACCAGACCACTGGCCTCCACCCAGGCATACACGTTCTGCTCACAAATGTGCCTATGCCATATACATACACCATACTCACATACACAAGGTAAGTACATCTAACAAGCAGATCATACTATCAAAGGCGTGTGGGTTGGAGTGGACATACCTAGCATTAGGTAGATTACAGGGAGCCACATCCCAGTTTTTCTCATCCTCTAACCAAAACCTATCACTTCCAAGGTAGCAACACCAGAAGAAAGGGGGAAGGAAGATGAAAAGTGCATTCTCTATCTAACAAAACCATCCAAACCGAAGTGCGGGAAGTCTGCTGACCTAAACCGTATGTTCTTGAGCAAGCATGTTCTTGTAGCCAGTCTAAGGAAGCCTCAAAATTCTTCCTGCTCTCCTCGCAGTACCTAAGAAGAACAAAGGCCATAGTGTATCTTTTCTTTGATCAGCCTCCACATTTCTCACTCCCACGCCCCTCTCACTTTCTCCCATCTTACGTTTCCATGTTCTTCAAACACTGAAATGTCTCTTTCTTCCAGCTCTCGTCTCCATAGTCCAAGTACCTGCGAGTAAACAAATGAAACTTTTCTTACTGTCAGAAATGACCACAGTGACTGACGGAATCTTCTTGTCATAAGAGGGACTAACCACTGGTCACACAGGGCCACGACACATTCATCTGAAGACCTCGACATCACTTGTTTTTCTGGTTCCATGTAGATAAGTGCATCCCCCTAGATGAAGGTAAATAAAGACATGGCAGATGTCACATCCAATCTACCCCTTATTCTTCAGGGACAGAAGCCTTCCCCTCCCCAGGCTTGACAAAGCCTGCATTTCTGTGCAATGCCTGCTTCTGAAACACTTCATCAAGTGGACCACTTTACAGGCTGCTCATCACTTCAGCACTTTCTAATCTTATGATTTGATAGGTGGGGCTTCTTATAACATTTCTTATCTTTGTTATAAAAATACAAAGAAAAGCTCCTTCCTTTATCTCTCCCTCTCTCTCTCTCTTTCCACGAGGCTGCACGTACCTTCGCTTTCTCTCTTTCCCTCTCTTTCTCTCTCTTTCTCTCTCTCTCTCTCCCTCTCTCTCTCCCTCCCTCCCTCCCTCCTTCTCTCTCTTCCCTCCCCTTTAATAAAAAAACTTTCCACGTGGAAAAAAAATAAAGAAAAATTTAAAAACTAAATACATAACACCACTGTTTTCAAGAGAAAAATATATAGATTATACATGAAAAATCTTATTATAAGATTTAGAGTCATAAAAAATTCAGTTTTAAATAGAAAACTGAACACAATTTACTTACTTTTGGTTTTTTGAGGCAAGTTTTCTTTTAGCCCAGGCTAGCCTCAAACCTGCTATGTTGCAGAGGATGATCCTGAACTTCTGATTCTCCTGCCTCTACCTACCAAGTACTGAGATAGGTATACAACACCATGTAGGCTCAAATCTTACTTTATTCTTTAATTAGATATAAATATCTCTTAGTATATTGTAGAGCCAAACTCTTTAAGTTAGGAATTTTTTTTTCTTTTGATTTTTTGAAAACAAGTTTGTGTAGCACTGGCTGTTCTGGAACTAGTTCTGTAGACCAGGCTGGTCTCAAACTCAGAGAGATCCACCTGCCTCTGCCTCCCAAGTGCTGAGAATAAAGGCATGCGCCACTACCATCTGGCAAGCTAGGATAATTTTTAAAATTAAAATCCAATATTATCATTCAAAAAATGACTCACTGCTCTGTACTTACAATGCAGTTCTGCAATCTAAATTAAAAAGCTATGTTTTTGGTTTGTAAACAGTAGATCAGAAATAAACATTTAACTCCATCTAAAAATTCCAGTTCCAACTGACAATAAAAAGATGGAGAGATGGACTGACTCTACAAAGATAAGTAGAGAAACACAGAGGTATGACAGATGGAGATCAGTATTAAAATAAGCAACACAGTTGAAAGCTGTCCTCTCCAAAGAGAAATTAAAAAGAATGTGAAAGAACAGAGTAAATGGCTGCTTTCTGTTGTTATTGCGTGCGTATGTGCACATATGTGTATGCTTGTGTGCATGTAGAAGTCAGATATCATTCTTTAGGAGCCATCTATCTTTTGTTTTTCCTTTTGAGACAGGGTCTCTCACTGGCCTGTAATTCACTAAGCAGCCTAGTGAGTGACCCCCAGGAGTGTGCCTGTTTCCACCTCCCCATTGCTGTATATCGGTACGCACCATCATGCAAGTCTTTTCCCAGCCTGTTTCGTTTTGGAGCCAGCATCTAGGCTAATGGCACACTCATGTTTCTCAAGCCTCTGCCTCCTGGTTACAGACATGAATCAACACACTCAGCTTTGCTTTTGAATTCAGTAAACATAAAGACCACTGTCAATATCGTGGGTCAGTATGATGGTCAAAATCAATACTTTAAGAGTTAAGTAGCTAAGCAAAGTTCTATCAAAGGAGGAAGAAGGAGGTGAAGAAAAAAAATACGGAGGTAAAAGGCAAAGCGGCACAGAAAAAAGGATGCAACCACGGTACGAGGCCATGGTCAGAGACATCACCAGAGTCCTCTGGTTGTGCTCATCAGCTTTGGTTTTGTTTGGGTTTGATTTCTTCTTGTTGTTGTGGGGGAGAGGGTGTGTTGAAGACACGGTCTGCATAGCCCAGGCTAGCCATGAAGTTGAGATCTCCCTGCCTCTACCTCCTAAAAGCTGAGATGACAGGCACACACCCACACGTGGAACGCATCAGCCTTAGGGCACAACCTCAGCCCTATTATAGGACATGTGAGTTAAACGAACTGCAAAGAGGCCTAGTTCCTGCCATAAAACTATGCTATCTTTTTTATACAGTGTTAGGTTCCACTATAAAACTCACTGCTAATAATACTCGTAGGTCTATTAATTAGTTAAGTGCTCTTCCCAAACAGCCCCCAGAGGACAGGCTACCACATACAGAGTCAATCATGTTTTTCTGAATAGTCTTCTTTACGTTTTGGATCTTCTGTCCTTTAAATCCATCCACCAACATTACCTACAAGGATGAGAGAGGAAACATATAGAACAATTAAAATTTGCTTCAAGTTTCCCTAGCTAAATTTACTTAACAGACCAAACCAAAATCATTTTTAGAGTGACAGTTATCCCACTTATAACTTTATTTTGATACAGCTGACACAACTGATATTCATATACTTATTTCTGTAAGTGTAACTGGGTCTAGTACAGTTGTCTTTCTGCAGCTGGAGCTAATGTCTAGAAAGATACACTCACGTCCATGCTCAAGCTTCTACATGGAGATGAATCATTTATACCAGTAGTTCTCAACCTGTGGGTTGTGACCCCACAGGGGTCACATATCAGATATTTACATTACAATCCATAACAGTAGCAAAATTACAGTTATGAAGTAGCAACTAAATAATTTTATTGTTGGGGTTCACCATAACATGAACTATATTAAAGGGTTGCAGCATTGGGAAGGCTGAGAACCACTGTTCTATACTATAATCATTCCTGGTGGTTTTAGAGGCAACCAAGAGGTATTCCACTCAGGCGTCTCTTTCCAACCCTGCCCATTACAGTCTTGCTATAGGTCTAATGTCCTCCAACTTCTTACTTAGTGGGCAAAGAATTAACTCACCCTTTGTTCCCACAGATGAGGCCACAGGCCTTATAAAGCTGGCTTGGGTAAAAAGGTCAAGTTTTTTATATGTCTGACTCTGTGCCACTAACAAGTAGTTCCCATTTTAGGTGGAAAAACACACAC
>CABHPR010149160.1:0-40198 GCA_902168415.1 Peromyscus melanophrys | reverse complement strand
ATAGAACGAAGGAGAAAGCTCCAGCATGACGGTTGGTGGCTTGTGTGAAATTGCTTCTTACCAAAAATACCTGACATTTTCGGGAATGTCAGGCAAAGTTTGAGTTTTGCACAGTCCCTTGCTGGGTGCTGGGACTGGCTGCTTCGTGTTCTACCTCTCATGTGGTCCATTCCTAATGTATCTGAGGACAGTGTGCTCCAGTATAGCATAGCCCTTTATGAGCTATCATAGATCTAAATGAGTAAAAATATCTTATCTTTTATCAGGAGATGAAATTTTGTTAGAATACATTAGGTTTCACTGATGGTTGAAAATTAAGAAAATAACCATTAAACTCACCCAGGATATTTATTTTCAAAATGTCACAAGATAATTACTTTTATTAGAATCTTGCAATAAATTATTGACTTAAGCTGGGAGAATTTAGAATTAAATTGAACATGGTTTTATGTTTTACATGTATACCTGGGTATATATGTATAGCTTATTGAAGAACTAAAATATATTTATAAATTTTAAAGTATAAATACCTCCATACTTTGTGTTCACACTCCTACCTAACATTGTGTGTTCCGGATAATACAATTTGTTTCAGAGTATCTTTATTGATGGTACTCATCCCTCTGATTTTTCTCACCTGTATTTAAAGGCTTAAAACACATCCTTCTCATATATCTTTGCAACACTGTACAAATATTTCTATTGAATATTTTTATCAACTAGAAATATAAAAGACATAGAGTAAGTACAGTTTTTCTGTTCTAATTGACAGGTTGCCTTTTCCAAATAATTGTGGAGTCCTGAATTATAGGTTATATCCTAAATCACATAAAATTATAATAATGAAAAATAATATGATACTTGCTTCTTGGCTCTGTCACAGCTAGTCTGAGAGTATTTACATGACATAAAGTTAAAATACACAGCATAATCCAATACAGATTTTAGTTATTTATTACTACTAGTAAATATATAAGAATGTAGTATCAATTACTAACAGAACTATTCAATAAAATTGGCAATTTAATAATAACTATTATTTATAAATTTGTAATTATATATAATTAATCTAGTATAAAGTAGATCAATGGATCTCTCAAGAGGCCTAATGACAATATTTATGCTCAAAGGTTATGAACTATTGTTTAGTAAATATCACATTGCTTACAATTTTATGTTGAAAGCTAACATCATAGATAATTCCTTCCATGTTGAGATACCAGGCCTCTACGCATGTGGGTTTCTGCATACACCCCTTCCATATTTCTGTCAGGAAAAACAGAATGAAACAAAATTGTTCTGTGTACTCTTAAGAATGGAAGCTTGTAGAAATGGTGTAAACAGTGGTGATGCCATATAAATAATGTTTCCTTTTTGTTCATGTGAGAAGAATGTGGACCATATGCCTTTTCTGTTTAAGTGCAGGAAATCAACCTGACTAACCATAAAGATAAAGTATATCACGAAGAATTCATGACAGTATTGCATGCCCTTCTGAGGTTGTAACTCAAGAAGCTTTTCGGTTAGTGTTAGTGAGTTTCTCTAACTACTGTGTGGACAATGCCTTCAACGGCTGTGTCTTTATTTGCATCTGTTGATCAAGGGAATAGCAAATAGAGAAAGATGAAGATAGACTCATTTGTGGTTATTCTTTGAGAGTGTTACCCATAATGATATAGTTGGTAATCGTAAGAAGATGGGGTGTGGTAATTGGCAAAACATGTTTCAGTGAAACTTCCTATGGGCATGGAGTGAAATAAACCATCAGCCTGCATCTTAAATATTGAGTTTTGCTAGTAATGGCAGATGTGAGCAAATAGATCATATTTTCTTAGTGGGGGCATATTCAACTTCAGCTCTTCTTCACTATCTATACCCTTTGTGAACCTCACTCTATATTATATATGTATGTATATATATATATGTATATATATATATATGCATATATATGTTATATATCTATGTGTGTGAAACATTTCTAAGTATTTCTTGGGAGGAACTACCTACAGTATAATCAGAATGATATTTTGTTTAGATGATGCAAGGTACATAAACTCTTAGCCTGAAGCATTGGAACAGGAAGTTTAGCAAAGATGTCCTTATTCTTGAGAAGACATCTCTGGAACCCACTCTAGAAGAGCTTGTTAAACTGAGATTGTGATAGCAAAAGGCTACCTCAATGTTAAAGTTACTGTTTCTCTTCACTGAATGAACCAGTTATGTGAAGTATTGTTTACCTCATTTCAGAAGAGAAGAATTTCCTGCATTTTAGTCTTCATCTGATCACTTTCATGTAGTAGTGAAATTATATGAAGAGTCTGACTTTCCACATTTCTGAGATGTTTCTTAGAGTTAGCATGAGGAAGATTTTCAGGTGCTTCCCAAGTACCAGTCATTATAAGCCTTCTCCAAGAAACCAGGGTCACCATGACAGACATAGCATATGCTGGAAAAGGAATACATTTCAGCCTAAAATTGGAAAGTGAGCATACCAGACCAAAAGTTGATCAGCAAACTGAATGACAGTGTTCTGAAAATTATTAGAATCAGGAAAAGGATATAGGACACTTTTGGAATGTTCATCAAGCCTTGTCATCGACATATCCAAATAAGGGTGTCAGGGCACAAATTCACTCCCTACCTATCTCCAGCTAACATTTGCTATGAAAATATTAATAGAACTTCATGTTTATTTAAAACACTATAAATTTGATTTAGAGAAACATATTGGTTTAAATATTAAGGCAACTTCACATAGTTAAAAGGGAGGTTTATTTTGTGGGGTAATTTACAAGTGAAGGGATAGGTTACAGGGTCTGGGAAAGGTGTAGCGCAGTCCAGTGGTGTTCTCTGGAGAACTCTGCTCGGGGTCCTCTCTCTCGGCTCTCCCTTGTAGGCGTAACAGCAACCGGAGCCTCAAAGGGGGTGGTACTTCCAGGTCAAAGCTGAAATGGCTACCCACTACAGAAACATGCTTTTGTTTTTTCATGAACTATCCAATTTAGATTTGATGGTCTGTTGTTTTCTTTTGAAGAATATCAAGAGGGAAATTGATAGCAAGTAGAGTATTGGATTTTATGATATTGGCTTTTTAGTTCAAGAGAAATTAAAACCTTGCTTCGAGTATAGAATTGTTGATTGACTTTTTCCCATATTGGTTGGCATCATTCATACTAATACAATAGACCTGGATGAAAAGTACAGAGTTTTCAAATGCATTTTCAGTTTGGGTTGTAAGTCAGTCTTAAATTTCATCCTTAGATGCCTTGCAAATATCTTTCACAGGACCAGACCTCCTATTTCTTTTGCAAATGAACAATGAAAGCCCACAGAAGCATGAATTGCAGACATCCAGAGGATGCTGTCTGTTGCTCAAGTGCCATTTTGCTTTTCTCTCCATACAGTAATCTCTTTTGCCTAATTCTCATTTGTGATGGTAAGTAGATATCCAGAATAATTTTTGACCTACCAAGACGTGTCTTTGCAATATGCTGATGTTTCTATGAATATAAAAAGACATTCTTCTGCAGGCGGTTGTATTGGCTTTAGAACGCTGGAACTATCCATTTTGAATGAAATTATGCAAAATAAATGAAAGAAATCTGCCCTGCTGATATTTATGTAACAACTTCTAGAATAATTCTTCTGATTTACAAATATACTGGGACCATTAGCGAGAAGCCACACCACATCATTATTTCACAGAACTTTAGGCAATTGTGATGACTTTTTTCATATCAGCATTATTTTGCAAAGTAAAATATAACACAGAAAACCAATTGACATTTTCCACAGCATTTTTGAAGAAGAAATAAAGCTACTTAAAAATCAATGCAGGCTTCACTTTCAGAAATAATTTTAGGCATGTGTTTTTTTTTGAAACTGTGACCCTTCTTGTACAATTCATTTTTTTGCAGCAACTTAATACTTGTGAACTGCATTTAACTTCCATGGAAAACTATAAAGAGTAGGTTGAAACTCATAATTGTATTAAACCTATGGTCTCAGTAACAGTAGCTATGACATAGGTGCTGTCAAATGCCTGGATATACAGTATCAAGCGAAGAGAAAATTAGTGTTTTTTTCTTCCTGCTTACATTTATATAGTACTAATCTTGAAAGAAAGGTTGAAGGACTTCAGGAAAGATAATGATGGGGAGGAAGGGAGAAATCTTGTATAGTCTTGTCTAGTCCCTGGACATTTGGCTGTAACACAAATTGCTAAACGATTTTATTAATAAAAAACCTGGAGCTAGTTATTGGGGTGAAAACTGAAAGATTGGAGAGACAGAACAGGCCACAACCAACTTCACCTCACTAACTCCTCAGCTGATCCTGTTTCCTCAGACTTAAAGCCTTTAAGTCCTCACCTGGAAGGGATCTCAGCTGAACTGCTTAAAAGATGCACTAAAGACAGGTCCCGGTCCCACAGCCTCCGGGCCTCCCAAACAGCTCAAACAAATGGACTGTCTGACTTATCCAGAGGGCCTGATCCAGTATGGGGCTCCTCAGCTATTGGTTCATAGTCCATGTGTTTCCACTAGTTCGGCTATTTCTCCCTGTGCTTTTTCCAATCATGGTCTCAACATCTCTTGCTCATACAATCCCTTCTCTCTCTCACCAGTTGGACTCCCAGAGCTCCACCTGGGGCCTGGGGCCTATGCTGGAACACTTTGCTCAGGCTGGGTGAAGGGAGGAGGGGACTGGACCTGCCTCGACTGAATCTACCAAGCTGAGCTGAATCCCCAGGGGAATCCTTGCCCTGGAAGAGATGAGAATAGGGGGTGGATTTGGGGGAAAAGTTGGGGGGGCGGGGGGGGGGGGAAGACAGGGAATCCATGGCTGATATGTAAAATTAAATTAAATTATAATTTTTTTTAAAAAGCCTCTAGTTCCTGGTCTTCACACCTTATATACCTTTCTGTTTTCTGCCATCACTTCCTGGGATTAAAGGCATGTATCCTTCTAAAGCAAAGACATCAGATTTCAAGTGCTAGGATTAAAGGTGTGTGCCAGCATGCCTGGCTCTGTTCCCAGTGTTGCCTTCAACTCACAGAAACCCAGATGGATCTCTGCCTTCCAAGTGTTGGGATTAAAGGCATGTGTGCCACCACTGTCTGGCCTCTATGTCTAATTAGTGGCTGTTCTGTTCTCTGACCTCCAGATAAGTTTATTAGGGTACACACTATATTAACCACATTTGGCCACAAATACTTTACAGTCTCCTGTCTCAGCCACCTTGGGGAGATGATACCCACGGTAGGTATGCACCATGTTCCAGCTCCTTTTACACAATAAACCACTTTACTATATCCCATTCTTTTGGAATCTTATTTCTATCACAGATGCTCAATATTTTAATGTATCGAACAGTGATACTCCTTCAATTAGTGGCTTGCACACTAGAAATTTTTAATGAAAGCAATGACTTTCTTGACTAAAAAGAATGCTCCCAGGGCTGTAAATCCCAAATGCAAATTCACAGATGAGAAATCCACATGGGTGAAGCATTTTGTAAACACATTTTTCTCTCATAGATGAAGGTATCCCCTGACCATGACTTGATGGCTACAGAGGATAAGGGAAAGATTACAGGAAGGTGAAAGGGACATGTTTTTACAACAAAGACTGTCTGGTGAAGAGAGTGAAATTTTTATAATCATTTTTTAAAAATCTGTTCTTGAGCAGCTGTGGATTTGATGCTCCTGATTCCACCTGAGTGGAAGACTCAGTGACAGGTGTTCAGGCAAGAAGGAAAGCTTGGAAAATATTTTTATCATTACTCAAAAAAAAAACCTTATTTGGCTTTAGTTTTTTTGAGACAGGATTTTACTCTGTAGCCCAGGCTAGTTAGGAATTTATTGTGAACTGAACTCAAACTCATAGCAAGACTCTTATCAAGCTAGAATCATAAGTTTGAGCTACCACGTCTGGCTTTGAGGGAGTCATTTGAAATAATGTGGTTTCTACTTAAGGCAAATCCTTTATCCAGCATATTCCTGAAGGGATGACAGTATGGTGTGATTACCTAATGTCTCATTTTCTTCTTCTTGTAAAATGAAGTTCCCTTTTTAAAATTTTAAATGTATTTAGGAGTAGAGTGAGTCAGTGTTTGGTGTCCTAAAGAGACATTAGAAGTGCTTTCCTATAGATTAATACAGCATTACTTATAAGTAATAAACACTGACTTGCCTTCGTTATTGTTGTTTTTATTTTTTTATCCACCTCTTCCAACACAATATGCAAGCCAGAGTGAGTTGTTCTATCCCCCCTCTAGAGCTGAGTAGATTTGATTTTAGCCATGATACGTCATTCACTCAATGATTAGTACTTCAGGCAAGGATAAGATCTGCTTCTCAGTCCTGAAAACAAGTGTATGAAGAGCTCAGGCAGGAGTTTTAATTCATACATTAAGTAAATATATGGATAAAATGTAACCTAAGTTCCACATTACATTACTTTTCCTTACATTTTTCTCAAGACCCATATTTCCTCTGTCTTCTGCCACTGATTGTTTGTATCCCCAAGTATTCCTCGGATGGCTTGACAAACTACCTCTGTATTTGTTCCATTGTATGAAAACAAAACCAAAAATAAACTATGTCTCCCTCTAGCAAAGCTATTCTGTACCGATGACTCCTGGGGCTCCATCAGGCACTTGTGGGAGCCTGACTCCACCTCATTCCTCTGTGTTCCACGTTGCCCTAGCTGAGTCTTTACCACATGCATTGCAGGCTTTTGCATGAAATGGGCTGCTTACACTTAGAGCTCACGGCTCACAAATTTTGTTGCTGGACATAGTGGCTTTGAGGAACTAGTGGACTGAGGATTCATGGAAGAGCTAGCTAGCTCTTTTGCTTCTTGCTAAAGGCATCTGCTCTTTGCTTCTGGGGCCCAAGAACATGATCAGTAGGCTGCAATAAAGACTGAGTCATATCCATCAAAAAGAAAATACTGCTATGTGACAAGACCTTGCCTCAAAAAAATAAAACCAAACAAAAACAAAAAACAAAAAAAACCTCTAGTTATACTTTAAGGTACTCAAAGAAGTAAACAGCTCAGAAATTAGACAACGTATTGATAAAATGACCATGAAAACATAACATACTAAACTTTACTAAATACAGTAAAAGGAAAGAGAAATTCAAAATATAGAATGCAACGTTATACCTCACAGAACAAGAAAAATGACCCCAAAAAACATAATGAGCAGGAATATAGAAATGATAAATATTAGAGCAGAGATAAATACAGAAGAACAGAAAAAAAATTAAAAAAAAAACTAGAAGTTGGGTCTTTTCAGGGGAAAAATTAGGTAGGCTTCCAAAAAGAGTACTAAGATAAAGAAAGGTTTTTTTTTTTAATTTTTTAATTCATTTTACATACCACAGAGCTGTCTCATCCCTCCTCTCTATCCCCTCCCCCAGCCCACGCCCCATCCCCCCTTCCAAAAGGATTATTTCTCCCATGGGGGGACAGCAAAGTCTAGTACATTCAGTTGAGGCAGGTCCAAGCCTCTCCTCGCTGCATCAAAGCTGAGCAAGGTGGTAATGGGATCCAGAAAGCCAACTCAAGCACCAGGGATAGATCCTGATCATACTGCCAGGGGCCCCTCACACAAACCCAGCTACACAACTGTCTGCCGAATGCAGAGTCTAGTCTGGTCCCATGCAGGTTCCACAGGTGTTGGTCTAAAGCTCATGAGTTCCAATGAGCTTGGTTCAGTTGTCTCTGTAGATTTTCCCATCATGATCTTGACCCCCCCTTGCTCATATAATCCCTATTCCCTCTCTTAAACTGGACTCCCTGAGCTTGGCCTGGTGCTTGGTTGTGGATTTCTGCATCTGCTTACATCAGTTACTGGATGAAGGCTGTATGATGATAGGGTATTCACCAATCTGATTACCAGTTCAGGCACCATGACCACTATTGCTAGTAGTCTAAGCTGGGGTCATTCTTGTGGATTCCTTGGAATTTCCCTAGCACTAGGTTTCTCCCTTACCCCATAATCTCTCCCTCTACCAAGTTATGTCCTTCATTGCTCTTCCACTCTGTCCCTCCCCCAGCTCGACCACCCTGTTCACTCATGTTCTCATCTCCCATCTGCTCCCCTCTATTGCCCCCCTTATCTCCAGTTTATTCATGGAGATTTCCTCTGTTTCCCCTTTCCAGGGTGATCCATGGGTCCCTCTCAGGGTGCTCCTTGTTTCCTAGCTTCTCTGGAGCTCTGGATGGTAGTCTGATTATCATTTGCTTTGCATCTAGTATCCACTTATGAGTGAGTATAAACCATGTTTATCTTTCTGAGTCTGGGTCACTCACGATGATATTTTCTAGTTCGATCCATTTGCCTGCAAATTTCACGATGTCAAATTGTTTTTTTTTTTAAGCTGAGTAATACTCCATTGTGTATATGTACCACATATTTGTAATAGTCATAACCTGGAAATAAAAGTATTTTAAAAATCTGTTCTTGTAATATATACTTGTTAAATTTATATAAGATTCTACTCTTGAGTTTTGAATAAAATATACATCTAATTTCCTATAGTTATACATATAGATATGTATGCCAAAGTTTAAAAATCATCCCTAAAATTCCTCCCAAACACAACAGCAAGTGTATCTAATATAAAGAATAAATTTGTTAGAACTATGTGTTCTCCTTAATCATATAAGGAAAAAATGGAAATGATAGTGACTATCTAAGAAAATGAATTCTATAGTTAGTGAGGTAGTAAGTACAGATACTTTGGAAATTGTACATTTATTCCCTGTGTCACTGGGTGGTGGTTACATGCCCTTGTTATATACCAGTTACATTTTGACTGGTTCATAGTGGTCCTTGAGGTGCTTCCTGAAACAAACCTTAGGAAAATCCTCATGAAATAGGGACCATTACGGTTTTCTTTTTGTAAATGAACAGATACTCTGAGAGCTTAGTCGATTTATCCAAGATCCCACGACTGGAAAATAGTGGAACTAGGATTCAAATTCGAGCACCATGCCATCTGATACATAGCTGTGTTCTTCATTCTTGAACTTCAGCATACCCAAAACAGCCCCAGAGTTTGTCAAAGTGCAGGTTTCCCCGTGCTCTGGTTCAGTAGGTAGTATTGTATTCCTAAGAAGAACCTGGGTGGGGCTTCTACACCTCCTCTGCAGATGCATTGTGGGTAGTAATGGGTTTCAGAACTCTCCGAACAGGCAGAAAGGAACAGACTTTCTAGTGGGTTACAAGATTCTGAGCTCAATGCTTTGGGAGGATCTTACAGTCACAGACTTCTTTTGTTGGTGTCCATGAACATGACAGCTTTCTGTGATTACAGGGTAGCTCTAAATACCTTCTTAAACCACAGACATTTCTCTTGTTATTGTTTAACATCTGACATCTTGTCATTGGATTGGATAGCTTAGGGAATGAACACTTTTCCTGTGATAGTTGGAAAATCCTGTTCTGGCAAGAACAACACTTATTTTCATTTTTAACGCTTTCTCTCATCTTTAAGGATACTAAGTGGCTTGTAATCTTAGCAATGCAAACTTAAAACGTGTGTGTGTGTGTGTGTGTGTGTGTGTGTGTGTGTGTGTGTTTTGTGTGTCTGCATCCTATATCTTTCCTAAGTCCATGGCAAACTTGTAAGAAACACTTTGTTCCAAATTTCTTCAAACACCACATAAAACTGGCAGAATTTTGTGAAAATGTCTTGCTCTTATCGATAGGATTCATTATCATGTTGGGTGTAGTATGTAGGAAGTTTAAAACAATAAAATTAAAATGACCTCTCTAAAGTGATAAAAGTAATATATATGCTTAGTTTGGAGAGGAATTTTTTTTAAAGATTACAATTAATTGATCTCTCTTAACCCTTTAAAAGGAAAATATACAGATGGCATTGTTACAAATAATTAAAATTATACTTTAAGAACTTCAACAGTCTTGAAGAAAATATACAGATTCTATACCAGGGAGAATTGTTTTGTTGTGTTAAATTAAATCTAGTGGACAGCAGATTTAATGCATAACTCTGCTCTATTGAAAACCATCAGTGTCTTAGTCCCTATTCTTAAAGCGATAAGTTCTTATACTGGTATCTGACTCATCTGCTCCTTGATTAGTCTCTAAAAATAACCAAAGTAAGAATATCTCCTATTGAAAAAAATGTTCAAAAATAGCATTTATTTTTGTGAATTTATGTAATCAAAGTAATTCAAGAAAGAAATTTTGAAATTGTCACAGTATTTTAGAAAAGAAGACAAAACCTGCCAATGTAAATAAAATGTATTTTGGGAAGGGATTCTCAGTTTAAATTAGTATATGCTTTTCCTGAACAGCCCCCTCCCAGTATAAAATACTACTTTTATTATGAAAACAAATCATAATAACCAGTAACATGTCCATGTATTTTTGTGTATCGCCTTTGTTAAAATACACTTTCTCATCTCTAAGTTGAAAAATTGTGCATCCTTTGCTAAATTCAGGTTCAACAATTTGTTTTATATCTAATGAAAATGGTGACCACATTACCCCCATCAGACACTGTCTGTTTTCATTCATAAGATTCTAATCACTGTATGTGATCAGTGGATCATCCCTAAAATTTCTGTGCAAACCCCACTTCATTCTTTTCATTGAATGTGCATAGAACATCACCATTGTGAATGCCTTGACTCACTCACTTATCCATCCATTCAGGCACATAGTGAAGAGTGTGTGTTGCCTGGCCATGTTAGCCACATGCAAAATGCAGAAGCAAACAATGACCTGTAGCTGGAAGTTTTCCTGTGTCCCGCCTGGTTTGCAGCTGCGCAGACCCAAGTAAACACACAGAGGCTTATATTAATTAAAACTGCTTGGCCATTAGCTCAGGCTTACTACTGTCTAGCTCTTACACTTAAACTCAGCCCACTTCTGTTAATCTATAGGTCATCCCATGTTCCGTGGCTTTACCTGTAAGTCATTACATGCTGCTCCCTGGGCTGGTGTCTCCTCACTCAGTCTTCCTCTTCCCAGAATTTTCCTTGTCTGCTTATCCTACCTATACTTCCTGCCTGGCTACTGGCCAATCAGCATTTTATTAAACCAGTATAAAAAAACAATATCCCACAGCAATGCCCCTCCATTTAATAATTCCTCTACATTCTGGCTGTAAGGTTTCACTTACTAAAATTAAAATGCCACATTCCCTACCCCAACCTTAATCTAAATATTCTTCTTTTCCCTTCAGTGAATGCTACCCATGATCTTCTGGGGTACACAACTTCCTGATCTATAGATTGTAATGGTTCTTGATAATTTTAAAGTACAGTCCAGCACTCAAGTGAAGAACAAATATTTATACAGTATTTGTATCTAATGGAATTCTCTACACACTTTCTTTGCCCATTTAGTATCCTAATACTCTCCCAGATACCCAGAGACATATTGGGGACATAGTGTTTGAGATATTAACAAAATGATTAACATCAAGCAAGGGTATTCTTTATATATTTCAAGTTACATCTCATAATAACTGATTAAACTAGTTCTGTCCACTTTGTGTTTCTCCTCTTTTAGTAGCTATCAGGGAGAAAAAGGAAAGGCATATAAAAAAAGTTATATAAAGCAAATTCAATACACAAGTACTAATGGATTGAGTAACATTTAGTACTGGCAAATTGCTGAGAATTTGTCAGGTGGTATGATTTTGTTTTAAATTTATGCTACTGAAAAGTAATGTATTATCTAATGTGAAGAAAAAAGAAAGAAACCCACACACCATAAAACTGCATCACTGCATATAGGTTGGCATTTGAGAAGCAAATGAGAGCAAGCTGCCCTTTTCTCTATTTCTTAAACAGTGTGTAAAGTTGTTAGATTATACGGTAACATTTTAAGCAATCCATTGTGCTATAAGCAAATTGCCTTTGAGAGCCTGGTGATGTGATCCAAATGTGAAGCAAGTGAGTGAGAACTCAGATGGCATCATCGGTGGGAAAGTTGGGGCTGCCTTCAGGGACCAGAGGGATCTAGTCTTCAATCAGTGTGGTGACCTGGGACCCAAACATCCAGGCAAAAGGGGAATATTAAAATTCCTATTTTCAATGAACTCTTTAGTAATGTGCATTGAATCAACTATCTATAAGACTATCATTTAAAACTTGCTGAATATAGATCTCTCAAACAAAAATGTTAAATGTTTATCTCTAGTTTTAGATTTTTGGAAATGTCTCACTATGTAGCCCAAGCTAGTTCTCAACCCTATCCTTTCTGCCTTAGTCCCTCTAGTACTGAGGTTATATATCATATATAACAGGCCTGATGTTCTACTTAATAACTGAATACATTGCACTTAGAGATAAGACTGGGTCAGTACAGGGTGCACAATATTTGAGAGCATTGTGTTTGAAAGTTTTAGAGGGATATGTAGGTTTTAAGCTGTTATGTACTTCACTAACTTAAACAGTTTTCTTAACTCCTTGAACCTATGTTCTTGACAGAATATGAAAATAATAAGAACAAGACGTTGTCTACATTTCTCACCAGATGGAGAAATCTTGTTTCCTGTGTACATTTGTGTCCAGAGTTAAAGCTCGATGTGTGGTCTTCACAGTGTGGCCTGGCTTTCCTTGTATGAAAGTAGAATAAGTGAAGAAGTGAACATCAAGCCGTCACAGAGCCACACTTACTTAAATCAGTGGTTCTCAGCCTGTGAGCCATGACCCTGTGGGGGGCAAACGACACTTTTACAGGTGTTCCTGCATATCAGATATCCTGCATAGCAGATATTTACATTATGATTCATAACAGTAGCAAGATTGCAGTTATAAATTAGTGACAAAATTAATTTAATTGTTGGGAGTCACCACAATGTGAGGAACTGTATTAAAGGGTCTTAGCATTAGGAAGGTTGAAAACCACTGCTTAAATAACGATGGTAATGTCCTTAGACCAAACCCCTCAAGAGAATTCTAAAACACAATGCATGAGTTCACCTACTTTTGCTTTCTTTAGAGCTCATGAAATTACAAGGTACATTGCTGTTAGTTTTTCTGAGCCCTGTGGTGAATGTGGATTCTTCATTCTATTGATTAGCTCACTCTCATTGCCTAACAACTGAATGACATTGTTTAAGGAGCACCCCAAAATTCATCCCAAGGATGAATTTTATATCCTCAAACTTGCCAAAGACATTTATTTGGATGGTGATTCAGCTTCTCTTTTTCTCCTGACCTTGTGTGGTCTTTCTTTAGGCAGCTTTCTAAGAATTTATCTAAAAGATTTCAAAATGTTAACTTTCCAAATTTGTTTTGATATGTCCAAAATGATATATAAAGAACTCTGACTGGAACTGCAAAAACTTCATGATTGCATGGTCTGGACTCCTGCTGCACATCATTCCTGCATGTTCTCTGTAGTAATTGTCTCTAAGGGTTTTATTGGCCCTTTATCATCAATATCCTTTGACTTAAGATTTCATCAAGTAAAAATGAGCTGTAACACTAATATGCTGTTTAAACTTCTAATGTGTGCTTTGTATTATCCATTTTAGTTTATGTAAAGGTCCTATTTGATACTATTTCTACACATTAGAAAATAAGAATTTAAAGTCTAGTCATGTTTACATGGCTAAAGCTGGGTCTTTGAAGTAGCCTGAAAAATTTTAAAGTTCAAAACGTCAACAAAATATTTTATTCTATGTTTTGAATAGCCAGTGTGTGATAAGAACATCTGGCATTATCTGTGACTTGTTGGTACAAATTTCTGCTTCTCTCATGTTTCACCGATTAATCCTATTTCTGGAATCTCTGCATGTTTTATGTTAAAATACAGATATAAAAATTATGCATATATATGCTTTTGCATATTATTTTCTGAAATTTAGTTATTTATAGCATTCAGAAATCTTTAAACTTTCAAATCACGTTTATGTTGTTTCCAGTTTTCTAGTTTCTTCCCACCGGCCCCTCATCACAACTTTCAGATAAATGAGAAACCTGCCCTCAGCCTTTCCTTCACTCAGTACACTTCCTCCCCTCGGTTCCTTTCAGCTTTTTCTCAGTGTTTTATCTTTTCAAAGGCATTTCTTCAATTTCTGGGTGCCTCTGACCTGCCATTACAGCAAGCATTTGTTTCCATGTGTTTCTTTTCGGCATTTGAGTGAGATATTTATCTCGCCATATTCAGCTTTAAAAAAAAATCTTTCTGAAGCCTTCCTTTCCTCGTTTTCTTTGTAGACTTCAGTCACGTGTTCTCGTTTATGTCTCAGCTGATAAGCATGCATTGTTAATTCTCCAGCATCACCCCGAATCTTTTCATCTCTCTCGAGGTGTTTAACCATTTAGGGGCTCTTCCCTTCTGTCATTTGCCTTTTCAGAATTTCATATTATCCGTTTGCCATGTTTCAATTTCATGCTACACTGAAGTTGTGGCTCCTCTCGGTTCCCTTTTCTTCCTGTCATTATTTACTCTCCTTTATCTATTCCTGTTCTATTTTCAGCTTTTCATTTTGTATCATTCCAAAACTGCACGGACATCTTCACCACTGTAGAAGTTTTTGTGACCTGTTTTACTTCACCTTCGTCTTCCTTTTGTTCCTGATAACAGTCGAACAGCCGCTTTGCTGACTGTGTAACCCAAAATTATATGGAAATTACACTTAGTTTTATACTTGCAAAACATAGCTCCACTTGCTTGCAATTTTAATTTTACATGCATATCTTCAAATCAAATTTTATCTCCTTGTATTTTATTTCCATCCTACTTCACTGCTTTATATTCTTTTTACATTTTTCTATGTCTTTTAAACCAATTTTCTTATCTTGAAAATTTCCATTTCATTTACTTTTTAAAATATATAACATTTAGCCCCAATCTTAATCTTGTTCAAAATCTTTCTGCTTTGATTCTATCTATATCTACCTTCAAATATTTTAGTACACTCATAAGAATAAGTATATTTTAGGATTAAATTTATCTACACCATTTATATGCACAATATTGAATCATTTTCACTGCCACTGTCACTGAAAACATCCCTGAGAGACAGCATACTTGTTTCATATGTCATTCCAAATTGTATCTACATCTATGTCTTTTGTTAACTTCACCCACAAGAATAGCAGTTTATAATCTACTAACCACTTAACATTCTGTAGTATAATAGTAAAACAAATCTGTTGAATATGAGTTAGCATTATGCAGGATTTATGTAACTCATCCTGATAAAGAATTTTTTGTTAAAAATGCTTCAAAATTATACATTCCATGTCAAGATATTGATTTTGTTTCTAAAGAAAGAATTAAAGTTTCAAGACATCCACTTGGTTTCATAGTACTCTCTCAAGTCTTAACTGTGTGATCTTTCTTTTTGTAAAATAAATGTCCTCATTTTTTAAAAACGATCCTTTACTTTCATTGATAATTCTGCCACATAGTTGCCCATAATTAAAATATGTTTGTTTATGATTAATTTTGAACTTTACAAAATATCATGTTGAATGCATATTCTTCCCTGTTTACTTTTCTCTAAACAGTGTACCTATAATCCATCTTTATTTATTTACCTGTCAATAGATATTTTGTCTTGCCGGGTATGTGGTATTCCATTGGGTAGAAATACGTATGTATTTGATGTTCCTCTGATTTATTTTATTAGAATACATTTATAGGAGTAGTGTTGTTAAATTGAATGGGCTAATTGCAAGGAATGTCTTATTTATTGAAGATTTCCTCTTCAGAAATTGAGCTGGAATTAGACATTTCAGCTCTTTCTGAGACGATGTATTTCTGCTCTATATTTCCATGTTCTTGCATCCTATCTATCATCTTTCATTGTCAAACTCTTTCCTTAGAAAATTACAGGAATGTATGTGATTTCATGTTATTCACATGGGTAGAAAGGTTCTGATGGTGTTCAGCTGTTTCCATAGTTTCTGACTGAGAATTCTAGCTCTCACATGAGGCCGACGAAACAGGAAATCTTGAATACTAACATCAAAAGAATGCTAGACTGCAGCATCTCTGCTGGGAACTCTTTCCACAAATCTAGTTTGGAAAGTGCCAGCTTGATTCAATTCAAAACCTGTGTATATGACATGCCATTGCAGACTGGCATCCTTTCAGAGGAAATGACCAAGTCAAAAGGCTGCTTTGAAATTAAAACTGCACAAAATAAAGCTTACCATTTCCTGTTATGAGCAAAGAGGAAAAAAATCAACAAAAGATATAAATCTTCTTGATGACAAATGCACAATTTAGAGTCCTAAGAGAAGTTTTTCCTCAGAAAATCATTTTTGCAATGCAACTACAAAATGACCATTTTGAGCTTATAAATATACTTTCTCCTCAGTTTTCTTTCCTTTTGTAACATTTAATTATTTTCCAATTGCAGTTATGATCATCTTTCCTCAGCTTCTAAAAGTTTGATATAGTGTTGTTGTTATTATTATACCTGGTATTTTTTTTATTTTTAGTCTTTCATCTATAATCTCAAGGTGAAGATAAATTCTATGAGAAAGGAGATTCCCAGAATTTGGCAAGATACTGATTAATTTTTTTATCTTATTAAAAATCTCACAATCAAATAAAAGATGTTGACAGCAATTCCCTTAAACTTCCCAACATGAAGATAAACCCAGCTGAGGATTTGATCATCTGCTTCAAATATGTGACTGACCGCTTCCTTGATTTAAGATAAATGTGAATGAAAACCATAATGACTTTGTCATTTGTTATTTTCTTCTTGAACAATGCATCTAGAGCCACAAAAAAAGCATTAGCAACAAATGACAAACAAAACAAAACAGTAGATGCTCCAGATGTAGTCTTCCTCATGAAAGTCAATATAGCTGTTCTGATGAATGTCCTTTCTTGTAAAGTCGTATCTTTGAGCCAGACTTAATCTGGAGAGGACTACAAACAGATAAATATTATTTTCCAGTGACCTTTGGAAACAGGGACCAATACAGCCAGGTTTGAGAGATATGCATTTATATTCATATTACATTACAATAATATAACATATTACATTACAGATTTTGACTCTGAATTTTAATCTTAGCAACCCTTCTTGCAAACAAACAGCAACAACAAAAAGATTGGTATATATAAGATAATCACTTTTTTTAGTACAAGTGAATAATGCTCAAATTTACTAAACAGTAAAAAAATGTATTGATTAAGTACGCTAAGAGTCAGGGTTGATCCATTAATTCAAGAGTTCAGCTTTTAAAAACATTTATGTAGTTTTTCTTCTACAGAATCAACTCCTCTAAGGTAAACTTCCTTCTTTGTCAAAGATGGAATGAATCATAAAAACCACTTAATTTGGCATTCAAAGCTATCATCACATGCAAAGTCCATTGACTCTTGCTCTGTCCTCATCACCTTCTCAGTTGTAGAAAAATCTGACATCTCATGAGTTTAATGCACCTGCAGGTCCCCAGAAGATGCCTCTGTGATCTTGGACAGTGGGGATTGCAGTAAAACAAGCTGTCATGATTCTCATTTATTTCTACCAAGAGAGAAAGCTATTTTTTTATTTAAAGATAGAATCCCTTTATATACTCCATTCTGATTTAGCCACTGCTGTACTCAACCCAGAAACCAAAACAGCGGCCAGGGAATTCTATATTTATTGACTGAGGCCTGATCAGTACTAGCATTTTTAAGCTAAAGTTGTGCTGGAGATGGTGGAATATACTAACTGTGATCAACTATGACCAACAAAAGTATTCTCCCTACAGCTGCAGATGCATCCAAGCCTGAAGATGCCATTACTGCTATACATTTGAGAACATAAACTAAGACACAGGCAAAGCAAGCTTATCAGTGCATGGTGTGGGAATGCCATACATGGAGACAGCTTATCATTCATCGAAACATTTCATCCACCATTTTACTGATTTGTGTGGGGCTGCTGGACAGAAGTGGGCAGAAATTAACTACTGCCTCTGCTTTCCTTAAAACCAAAAATTCATGTTACTCAAGGATTAGAAACTATGTTTCCTGAAGTGGTATTATGACCAGAGTATAAGTCAACTGCTGATAGTAGTAAAAAGTTGACATTTGGGGGAATGGTAAAAATAGTAGGTACCATTACTCCATGTTCTAGACAATAAATAATTCATGTGATGTTGCCCTATAATTTTCTTAATTTGTGATATTGGCTTTTCCTCATGAAATAGAGATCTGGAGATTGGAGAGTTGGTTCAACAATTAAAAGCAATTGTTGCTCCTGCAGAGGATCTGAATTTGCATCCCATAACCTACAAGGTGGCTCCAACCATCTCTAACTCCAGTTCTACAAGACTCCACACCCACTTCTGATCTTCTATGGCACCAAGAACTACAGAGGGACACACACAGGCAAAACACTGCTACACATAAAATAAATAAATCTAAAGACGTATTAATAAGAGAAAAAGAAGAAATTAAAGTTTAATAAGCAAGTAATTTGACAAAACTGGTGTCAGATTCATGGTTCACAGGGAAGTCTATAAACTTAACCTGTAAACATAGAAATGTCCAAAACATAATGTATACCTGGTGCTAGCCTCCCATTATAAGGGGAATGAGGCAAACTAAACCATATTCTTGGCACAATGTGACTTTAAGAATCAATAGTTAGAGAAAACTATTTTTTTATTTTTGATATTACAATATAATTACATCATTTCCCTCTTCCCCTATCTCCCTCGAAACCCTCACATATACTCTTCCTTGCTCTCCATCAAAGGCATGTCTCTTCTTTCATTAATTGTTGTTACATGCATAAATATATATATTATACATACACACATATGTTACATATTAAATATATATATATATGTAATCATCTTAGTCTGTATAATGTTACTTGTATATCTTTGTTCAGCTGACCATTTGATATAGGATAGCCAATTGGTGTGGTCTTCCCTGAGCAAGACTAGTTTCCCCATTCTCAGCAATCATTAGTTGCTTGCAGTTCTTGGTGCAGGGTTGAGGCCTAATGGGCTTTCTCCAGTATATTTTGGTGTGGCTATTCATGTTGTCCTTGTTCTCCTCATTTTTTAGTCAGTTATTTTAGTGAGACTTTATGCATGTAGCTCCTGACATTACTAGAAGACAGAGTCTCACAGCAAACTCACTGATCTTCTGCCCCATCTTCTACCACAATGTTTCCTTAGCCTTAGGTGTGAGAATTGTTTTTTTTTTCTCTAAATGTATCCACTGGAAATAGGTTTGACAACTCTGTATTGTTATTGGTGGTGTTTTTAGTAACAGTCTCCATCTGTTGCAGAAAAGATTCCTTGAAGAGAGGTGAGGACTATAATTACCTATGGATATTAGGACAAATATTTAGAATGTAGTTAGGGATTATGCTGGCTCAGTAAAGTGGTGATTGTAGGCTCTTATCTAAGATCTGTGACTTTGCTCACCCTGGGTAGTTGGCTAACTTTCCAGTCCTAGGCATGATTGTTCTCCTGTTGACCAGGTCTTAACTCCAATAACTGTTGTTTATTACTAAGATATACATGATACTATTGTACCCCTAGACTTATCATAGGTGCCATAGCTGGATAGAACTTTTGGTTGCTTCTCTCCTTTGGAAACTTGCATGGTACAAGTCTCCAAACCCTTGATTTTGGGGGTTTTCTTAGATGGCTTTGTCTCTTAGAGTTTTGCCAGCCCAGAGGAGAAATTTTCATTTAATATATCTCTATATATACTTCTTATATGTATTGTTTTATGTTTATGTTTTGTTTTGTAGATAGTTAATAGTATGGCTTCTTATAACTTTGCCTTTTTCAGATATCATTACTGTTAAGACTCACACAGAGAACTTAAGAATGTTGATAGTGTCCTCTGGATAAGACAGGACTTTTGTACTCACAAACTCACGATAGCCTTGACTACCTGCACAAGACTTGCACAAGATCAAGCTATTTAAGACTCTAGTATGGGTGTTGGTGTAGGGGCACAGGTTGTGCCCCAGGGTGAGGAGTGAGGGATGAGAACATAGGGAAATGGGAGGGTCAAGCTGGAACAGGGACAGAGTGGGAGGGCAGGGAGGGAGATACCATGATAGATGAGGACATCATGGGAATAGGAAGAGGCAGGGTGCCAGGGAGGCTCCCAGGAATCCACAGGTATGACCCCACCTGGGAGTGCTGGCAGTGGTCTAGAGGGTGCCTGGACTGGTCTACTCTGGTGACCGGTCTAGTGAATACCCTAACCACCATCATAGGGCCTTTGTCCAGTGACTGATGGAGGCAGATGCAGAGATCCAGGGCCAGGCACCAGGCTGAGCTCTGGGAATCCAATCAATGAGAGAAAGGAGGGATTCTCCAGGCACGGGGCATTGAGATCATGATGGGAAGATGTGCAGAGATGACTGGCCACACTGGTGGAAGCCCATGAACTGTAGACTAGTGGCTGTGGAGCCCCCATGGGACTGGACTAGGCCCTCTGGATATGGAAGACGATTGTTTGGCTCGAACTGTTTGTGGGGCACCCAGACAGGGGGATCAGGGGGATCGGGATCCATCCCTGGTGCATGGGCAAGCTTTTGGGAATCTGGTGCCTGTGGTGTGACACCTTGAGCAGCCTTGGTGCAGCGGGAGGGGGCTTGGGCCTGCCTAGGTTCAGTGTGCCAGGCTCTGCTGACTCCCCATGGGAGACCTTGATTTGGGGGATGTGGGGATGTGGGGTGGCTTGGGAGGGAGGGCAGGGTGGGGGTGGGAGGAGAAAGGAGATAGGATCTGTGGGTAGTATGTAGAGTGAGTAGAAAATTTTTTAATAAAGAAGAATGAAAAAAAAAAGACTCTAGTATGGATGAAGGAATTGCACAGGAGGCCAGACCCCTAGTTGAATAGCTACAGGTAACTGATGGCTGCTGAGGGCTGGACAGTTATATAACCTTCTGGAGGGTTATGCCTGCTATGTTGCCCATGCTGTAGTAGATAGCCTTGGATTGACTGAACTCATTAGTTCAAAAATAAGAAGAAGGACATAAAGTTGTGAAGGAGACTGTGGGTTGGTACCCAGCAGGAGAGATGAGTAGAGCTTGATATAATCAGAATGCATTATATACATCTATGAAATCCTCCATGGATAAATCCAAATATTACTTAGGAATATGTATTTATGACTTCTATGTAATTTTCAAAAGTGTTCATGAATATTATTTATTATTGGTTCTTAGCAGATAGACATTTCTAACACTTTATAATGGTGGCATTGACCATTAATTAGGAAAGGGGGATACCGTGGATCCAAGTCAGGAGATGAGAAGTTTTCTGTGTATTAGTCATCACTTTCTTGAAGGAGGCTGATGGGAGCTATCATATGATCTTGAAACACTCTACTCATTTATTTTGATTGCAGAAAACTTTGGAATTCTTGAAAAATTCCATGTAGGTAGTGCTTTTTAAAATTGAGTGGTGCATGAAATTTAACCTAGAATCATAAAAATAATGGATACTGGCAAAAATAGCCTTCAAACCCTTCTTCACCATTAGTGGCTCTGGTCTGGAAAGCTCCTTTCAAGGAAAATGTTAAGGAGTCATCCTGTCTATCGTGTGCTCTTTTGGACTTCATGCCCAGTGCATGTCAGCATTTAAAGCCAGAAATAGGCTAGAGGTACATTAGGAGAGAGATACAAAATACTTAAAATATTATAAATTAATGACATGATTGAACAGTGGCAAACTATGGAATCTGGAGTCCACTACCACATATTGGTTATGTCAGCTTATACTTGACTAAAATGTATATTTAGTTTTTATAAGCACCCCAACTCATATTTTTTAAGGCTTTTACTCAGTTATTAAAGCTTGGTAAGGCATCATATATGACTCATATTCTCTTGGCTTTTAAAATGAGGGTACTGTTTATAACAAAAGACCCATATGCATATATTAAAAATAGATTTACAATTTCTGATGCTTTGATTTCTCTGCTCAGAAATTTGGAGTGTACACATAAAAGAACTCATTTGCTTGCAACCCCACTTCTCCTTTGAAGCAAAATGGCTGTTAGAGTGAGCACCCCTATGTTACTGAATATGGAGCTTTTTTAATTCTTTTGGACTGATTTCTTTTTCTTCTAATCTTTGCTATCTAAAGTATTTTCGCTACCATTTGTTTGAATGGTTTTTGACTCTTTACATTTTCCAAGTTTGAATGTGTCTATAAACACAACCTTCAATAAAGCAGACTGAAATTAAAATTAGAATTACATATTTTTAAGAGTCATTTAGAGGGTCAAAGATTTGGATTTAACATTGAACACTCTCTAGGTGTCAGATGCCTGGATAAATGGTATGAAGGCATCACAGTGAAATAGTGAATGTTTAGCTGGATACCGGGAGCTTGGGTCTACATGGCATTCTGATGACTGTGCTGACTCTCTGACTTTGGCCTTGAGCACTCACAGCCTTTCTCTCTCATATAAATACAATAAGTCTTCCATTACCAAGTGTCAATCTGGAGCCTCTCATGAATAATAAGTTGTGTACTTGTAGAGGTCAATAGGATAAACTGTTACTCTATTTTTTAACAAGGTTATAACTCTGAAACCACTAATAAGACTCATAATCATGTAAGTGGATACAGTGCTGACCATAACACAATCTTATGTTTATGGTAGATTATAGTTATAGTGTCCTACTGTATGTCTTTGCTTCTATGTATAGCTACTATGGCAACAGGAAACTAAAAATACCCAAATATATAACGGACCTGTACTGGAGAGTTAGATTTTTTTCTTTTTCTTCAACTGAGTTTTTCAAACCTGTTAATGGATTCTGTCATAGGCTAAAAATATCAGAGCTACTGACTATAGTCACAGATGTACCTGGAAGACAGACTTCTAAGAATCGTCAGCTTTGATAAGCCTGTTGATTTACAAATTATCCACCTTAGCTTGTTACTCAGATCCCAAAGCTTTTAGCCATGAAATTAGTCAAAAGGAAAAAAAAATTTGGTGTGCATGCCTACTCTGTGATACATAGAGGGCTTCCTACTCTGTTCAGTTTTCTTGCTCTTCAGAATATGTTTCATTTATCTAATGGTTGAGGTCATCCTCCAGTAACAGAAAAAATACAATGAACAACAAAAACAAGGAGCTTTCACTTATTAGGCACTTCTTTTGTCTACTTGTTTTCTGTGAGAAAACAAAAAAACCATCTAACATAGTGATTAAAGGTACTGATTAGTTTTATGACCTAATGATCATCACTTAGTCTGTTTCTCTGTACTCCAAAATGATGGCACTGCCAGTACAAAAGGCACTGAACTGTTAGAATAAAGATCAGCACATGCTCAGTACTTAGTAAACATAATTAGCACGTGATGTTAAAATTTTGAATTTTCCCAGTAACATTGCTGGCAGGTATTATTATAGGTGAAGATTGGGTGACCTAAATAGAACCAGAGCAGGCTTATAACTCCGTCTGTCGTTGGCAGAGATCTGAGCACACCTGTTGTTCTTAGATCACATGAAAATAAAGTCAAGAGAATGTCCTTGTCTTCTTTTCTTTTGAGCTTCCTTTGTTTCTCATAATAGTTGTGCTTAACCTTATTAATGTTAAAATATCTTTATTAAACCAAAATTCTTCTTCATAAGAAAAAGCTAAGAAAGCAGGAGCCTACCTGCATAATTCCCTAGATAAGCATGTTGGAACTTGGTTTAAAAAAGTAGCTGTTTACTGAATCAAAGTTTCCCTTGCTTTCCTTCTGTACATAAATATGTCAGTTTATCCTAACACAAAAAGTTAATAGTTAAGTAAAAAACTTGTAATATGCTGGGCATTTTTCTAAAAGTTTGTGTATATTAATTATTGAATCTTTACTGAAGAGTAGCTAGTTAAATTGTCCATAATTACAAAGGAAGAAAAGACCAGGCTCCTCAATTACCACAATTCCATTTTAAATAACTGAAGGAAATTAAGTTCTTACATGTGATAATTCAATAGGAAAAAGAATCTTCAGATTGCATGCAATCCCAATCAATATGTCAACCCAGTTCCTACAACAGCGAGACTTGACAAGATGCTTTTAACATTTATCAAAAGTAGAAATGTTTAAGAATAAAAGGCATTTAAAGAAAAAAAACAACACAGTGAGTCTTGTCATAACCAATAGTGAATATGAAAATGTGGTGACAATCCAAACAGTCCAGCCCTGGCCTGGGCACAGACCAACAGACATCAGTGAAAGAGCAATGTGCTCCAAAGTAAACCTGTGTGATTGTGACTATCTATGATGTGGTCAAGTTAGCATTGCAAGTGACTTTGTCTTGCAGATGGAGGGCTTGGTAAAAACTCTTCAATGCAGAGCCTTAGATCAACAGCATAATACTGACAATGTTTTCTCGTCTACACGGCACAAGAACATATTCCTGAAGAATTAAGAAAACTAAACATAAAAACACAAATCTGTGAGAGGTTGGGAATTTTATAATTTTTAAAGAAAATGTTATGTAATATATAAAAGCTAATAAGGACAACCATAAATTTTGCAGTGTGTGTGTGTGTGTGTGTGTGTGTGTGTGTGTGTGTGTGTGTGTATTTATGACCAAGTATCCATTTACAATGCTTGCACAGGGTTTGATTTGGACTTTTTAGGCATTGCTTGTGCAGACTTCTTTTATATTTATCCTGTTTATCTGAATACAATTATACTCAAAGTAATAAATACTAGAATAATAGCTTTATTAGCTATAAAATTTAGACGTTCCTAATCTTTATTTTAAACTAAAATAAACAACATAATGAGCTTGAGTCTAATGAAGGGTCATTGGATTTCCACTTGGGGAGGAAATTTTTGAGACCCACAATATGTAAGATGAAGGCAGAGCCATCTAGACTAGTCATATTTCTGGATCGCTCCGATTCTGTGTAGTTTCTTCTTATGGTTTAAAGTGATTATTTAGTAATCTTCCTTTTCAGACTGAAGAGAGCTAGGTAGCATTTCATATATGGGGAGTACTCCAGCAAAGACACCCTTCATTTACCTTTCATTTTGTGAAGGATGGTATTGTGGGGTATTGTATTCTCAGCAGACGACTTCTTTTCCAATTAGCACTTTGAAAGTGTTCTCTCATCATTCCCTTGCCTCCATGATCAGATGAAATATCCACTGTCAGTTTTACTGAAGCTCCATTGTGTAGGAGAAGTCACTTCTTACTGCTTTCAAGCTTCTTTGTCTCTGGACAGTTAGACAGTTTGTAATCTGTCTGAAATACTTCGCTGTGCATTTTTCCTTCTCAGAGTGTATCAAAATTAAATATGTACTGACACAGCAAAGTTCATTTTTGTCATTATTTTTCCCATTCTTTTTTGTGTTTTTCTCCTCCCTTCCCATGTAGAATTCACATTGTGAGTATGTATATTTAATGGAATCCCACAAGTCTCTTAAGTTCTACTCATTTTTTGTTCATTTGTTTTCTTCCTAAGGTTGAAGATTTCCACTGCTCTTCAGAGTCAGAGTTCTTTGCTTCTTTGGTTGGTTTTATGCTTGTTTTGTGTATGTATATCTAACTTGTCAAATTTACTGTGGAAAGTATCTTGTGAATTTTTAATACTGGCTATTATTATTGTCAGAACTAGATTTTCTGTTCAAACATTACTTTAAAATATTTTATTTTTGATTGAAAATGCAGTTCATCAATCACTCATAATAATCAGTATAATATTTCAGACAAGTATAGTGAACACTGATCAAATCTGATCTCCTTTTTTCCTCTCTGTCTACTCCCATACACCTTTTCTAACCTCTAATAATCACTGTTTCACACTCAGGCAGGTCCATGTTTTCACTAACATGAAAGAGAATGCATGGTACTGGTCTCTATGAATATGAATTAGCATGATTTCCTCTTCTTTCTTCACTTTTTAATAAGTGTTGGGATTTCACTGCTGTTTATGGATAAATAATATGCCCTGCATGTGTATATGTATGTTTGTATGCATATGTCACGTCTTTGTTTCTTGTGTGTTCATTAACACCCTAGGCTATCTTTTCAGTGTTTGTAAGTAATGTTGCATTGAATATTAGAACACAAGTATCGATTTTGTTTTCTTTGGCTAAATAACCATAGTAGGATTTCTGAATCATATAATAATTCTGCAGTTAGTACTGTGAGGAATCCCCATGCTATTTTCCATAGTAACGTAACATTCTTTGGAACAGTGAATGACGGCCCCCTTTTCTCACCATCCTGTCAAGTTTGTTATAACTATTTGTTATCATTGTCATTTTAATTGGGTGAGATAGATATCAGTGTAGATTTTAATTTTCACTTTTCTAATCTTAAGATTCCCATCACATAGTCACATATTTACTACAGAAGTTTTTAATTTGTTGTAACGAATTTTTTTCATTATAATAGTTTCATGTTCAGTTCCTATACTTTTGAAGTGATGTCCAGCAGGTTATTGCCTATATTAATGTTACAACATGGTTTTTTTTGTGTGTGTATGTGTGTGTGTGTGTGTGTGTGTGTGTGTGTGTGTGTGTGTGCCTTACACTTAGTCCTTGCATCCATTTCAAGTGAATTTTAGACATGGTGAAGGGTAGGATGCCAGCTTCAGTTGTCTACACATGCTTACCCAGTCTTCCCAGCACCACATATGGAAGGGGTTGTCTCCTCTCCAGAGTATGGTTGCGGTGCCTTTGCTGGTCACTGACTGGCCGAGGCTGTGTGAGTGTTTCCTGAGATCCCTGTTCTATTCGTGTGGTTGATTTCATTGTTTTTATGCTGGTACTTGCCGTTTGGGTTAGTGTCTGCCACAAGGGTTCTGTTTGGTTTCATCTAATACTTGTTAGCTGCTTGCTTATTTTCTCCCCGGTGTTCTCCGTGCATGTGTGCATCATCTTCCTGTTGTTCTGGGTCTGCCTGTGGCCCTCTTTGCTTCATCATGTGTATTTGACATACTGGATTTTGAATTTTTGTTTACTAAGTTTAGGATATGCACTTTCTCAGGGATGTATTTATTCATTTCTTCTGTAAATTCAGCACAGTTTCTTGGAAACTGCCTGTTTTGAATATTAAATATTTTATTTAGAAATATTATTTTTTCAATTGCAATTTTTCTATAGCTCTGCAATGTAGCTGTTTATATGTTAAATGACTTTTCTAGAATGGTTTGAACTATCTCTCTTATTAGTTTAAAATATTTGATAATGCAGCTTATGGTCAATCATTACTTACCCAAAGGAATAATATTTCTCAGTCGAAAGAAATATTTTGATTTAGTTAGAAAAATTATTTGAGATAAAATTATTTTAAGAATTCTACTGAGATTTTTTTCAAAAGTGAAAATGTGACTCACTTATCCTATAAAATGTATATTTTCAGGGACTGTGTTTCTTTCCTCTCTCCATGGTTAATCAACATTGAATAAATACAATCACAATATGCTTTCAGTTTGGTTATGCCTATATTTCCATATTGTAAGTTGTTGTATACTTCATGCTGACGTTGTTAGAAACATGATTCATACTAGGCTTAGAATAAATAATAAAAATTAGACCTGAATAATTCTGCATTGAGAGTTTTCTGTAAGATTATACTTCTTCAGAACATACACTTACTCATAGACACTTGGGCATGTAGTATGTTTTTTTATGTTTTGTGTAATAAAATTGGTATCCAGAGAAAGCATTTTTCTTTTGTCTGAGTTTGGCTGTTCAGTCTTTTACTTGTGGTTACCCAGTTTTCCCAGCATCATACCTGGAAGGGGCAATAGTTTGAATGGTTGTAGTGCTTTTGTTGGCAACTACTTGGTGGGAGCTGTGTGAGATTTTCCTGGGATCTCTGTCTTATTCCTGTGGTTAATTTCTTTGATTCTATGCTTGTATCTGCTATTTAGGTTAGTGTAAGCCACGAGGGTTCTGTTTAGTTTCATTTAATAGCTGTTAGTGTCTTGTGCATTTTCTCCTTGATGTTATCCATGTATGTGCACATTACCTTCCTGTTCCTCTAGGTCTGCCTATGGCCCCCTTTGTTTCATGGCATGTATTTGAGATACTTTATGAGAGGAATTGACTGACTTAGGCTGTTCCACAACTGAGTCCATAGTATCAATAGACTAATGCTAACTGCTAGAGTTCAATTACTCAAATCTTAGTAGACTCAGGATGATAGATTAAAAGCACAACATATGAAGTTCAAAGCAGGTTAAAAAAATCAAGCAAACAAGTACTGTTCTCATAGATTGAAAGCAGTTTCCTTACAACAGTTACATATCAAGGGGGTTAAGTTCGAAAATTCTAGGATCCTTTGAGGACCTATTGAAGGTTGGGAGATTAATAAGCTCAGCAAATGTTTCACTAAGACCTTGTAATATCAGACTAAAAACACCTTTTTTTCTTATAATCACTAGACTGGCAGCTAGAGTGAATTCCCTTTGGGGATTCTTAGAGACTAGATAGAAGAATGAGTACTGTGTGCTATGGATTATAACTTCAGAGATAAAAGTTGCAGAGTAAATCTGTACAGTATTATGAGGAGAAAGTCATGAACTTCTGTCATGTGTGCATTAGCTCAGGCCACTTTTTTTTTTTTTTTAAGAAAAAGGAGTTTGGAAGAATAAAAAAAATGTAGGAAGAGAAGTAAGTCAAAGAAAGGTGAGATATCAACTGAAATCTGTCAAGGTACTTGGCCTGAACTCCACAGGGGTTCTCTGAAGAATTCATTGATCACACCCAGAGCTATCTCTACCAGGAATATGGGAAGGCGTCTCTCTACCTCTGGGTTGGTTATTCCTGGGTTTAAACAAATAATGTGGCTAAAATCAGTCTGGGTTAAGAATATAAAGATGGATTGTAAATGTACAACTGTTTCCATTTTTTTTTCTTGGCTTGTTTTGCTTTGCTTTTTTTTTCCCATGAGGACCAAAATGTGCGAGGTTAGAGGTTCCTCCTTGACCCAAGACTGGAAGTGAGGAAGGGTAACCATGAGACATGTCATGTAATCAGGAGAAACTATTCAAAACTACACTAGCAGAACAGATAAAAGCTGAGACCACTCTGGGCAAATTTTTCTAAAAATTAAAGTGTACATGCATATGCAATTGATATTAAATGCTCTAAAACTCAAAATGTAAATACAACCAATTTTTTGGTTTTCCCAATACAATTCTGATCCCTTATTTTTTAAAAAATAATTATTTTCTGAACAAGATGTCTATACCAGAAAAGAGGAGCAAGTGCATAGTGTGACTGTGGAGAACAGTGATTATTAAAAAACAAAAAAGGATAGAGATGAGAAGAAAATGGACAGGGTCTGTCTATTGGTCCATTTCACCATTCTTTTTATCTCAGAAAGAAAATTAATGAAATGTAGAGTATTTTATAAAGTGTGACACTAGCTAGGTAAATTATAAAACACTCAGTCAACTACTTATTTTTAACAACCATTAAGACAATGTTTTAAAATATAGCAATAAAAGGAATAAGACCATCCCTAGGATGCCATTTTGTTTAAAGATATGATAACTATAGCAAACTTTCCTAATACCCATTGAAAAGAAGTGCCTTTAATGAGATGCTCAGTAAGTATTTGCTTAACTGAACTAGAATACATATAGGTTCCGTATCTAATTATCCATTTACATGAGATGATCTTTTTTTTAGTTCTTCCCTCATATATTACATCCCAACAGCAGGTTTCCCTCCTTCCTCTCCTCCTGTCCCCCCTGACACCCGCTCAGATGTCTCCTCCTCTGCCTCTCCTCAGAAAATGGCAGACCCTCAGGGATATTAACTAAGTGTGGAATATCAGGTTGCTATGAGACTAGGCACCTCCTTTCATATTAAGGCTGGATGAGGTAACCCAGTAGGAAGAAAATGGCCCCCAAAGCAGGAAAAAGACTCAGAGACAGTCCCCAGTCCCACTGTTTGGAGTCCCACAAGAAGACTGAGCTACACAATCATAACATATATGCAGAGGGCCTAGGTCAGACGCATGCAGGCTCCCTGGTTGTTGGTTTAGTCTCTGTGAGCCTCTATGAGCCTCTATGAGCCCAGGGGTTGATTCAGTGGGTTTTCTTGTGATGCTCTTGAACCCTCTGGCTCCTACAATCCTTCTTATCCACATATCACAGGGTTTCCTCTACTCTGCCTAATGGTTTGCTGCATCTGCTTCCATCAATTGCTGGATGAAGCCTCTCTTATGACAACTGGGCTAGGCTCTGGTCTACAAATATAACAGAGTTTCATTAGGAATCATTTCATTTAATTTTTTTTCTTGCCAGTCATATTTGGTTCTATCCTAGGTCTCTGGACTATCCAGCCTCTGATTACTGGCCCTGAAGGCAGTATCAGGGGTGGGCTCTTTCTTGTGGCATGGGTCCCAAGCTGGACAAGTCATTGGTTGGCCATTCCCAGAAGTTCTGTGCCACCTTTACTCCCAGTACATCTTGCAGATAGGACAAATTGTAGATCAAAAATTTTGTGGCGGCCGGGCGGTGGTGGCGCACGCCTTTAATCGGGAGGCAGAGCCAGGTGGATCTCTGTGAGTTCAAGGCCAGCCTGGGCTACCAAGTGAGCTCCAGGAAAGACGCAAAGCTACACAGAGAAACCCTGTCTCGAAAAACCAAAAAAAAAAAAAAAAATTTGTGGCTGGGTTGGTGTCTTGAAGAGTGCTCCATTGGAAGCTTTTCTTGGTTATAGAAGATGGCCAGTTTGCAAGGGTAACTCTAGCTAAGACTCCTAGTAATGGAGGATACATGAAATGATCTTGACAAAGCTAAATATAATCACCTCTACATGGTTTCTTGGATGATCTGCTACCATGATCCCATACCCCTGCCAATGCCCAAGTACAGAAGTAGAGATAAATATTCACTAACTATCCTATAAGTGAGTGAATAGTATATGTGATCTGCCAAATAAATCTGTGAGAGTCATTAATTACACATCGTGCAATATACCTTTCTCTTCATTGAATCTGTCAGATGAAACTTGGGTGTCTTGCAGCAGTTGAAAAGGAACATTCACCAATTAAAATATACTCTGCTAATAGTGTTTAGATCAGCTATGTGACCTTTATAAGTGGTGATTGTCCAAATGTCAGATTATGGTGAGGCTTCCTCTGATCATCATATACAGAGCTATCACATTGTATACATTCTACTTCCCCAATGTATTCAGTCATTGAACTGATTATCTTGCTCTATTTTCTCAGTGGGCATTTATCATCGTCAGACCTGCCTTACATTTATAAGCATCATTTTCTTCTGACTTTTTCTTTTACTAGTTGTAAGCATCTTAAGAACAAAGGTGGTATCCGCCTTGTTCCCTGCTGTATATCCAGAACCTTTCAAGCATCACTATCATGTGGTAGTAAGATATTCTGAATAACGGCATAATTGACTCTATCTGAATATACATAAAACATGATGCTTTCTATGGAGTTAAACTGGTGGGGTACACACATATGAAGAAATAATATGTGTATAAAACATGACTATGACCATGGCTTGAAGTTGTGCAGAGGACATGGGGAAGCAGAGAGGGAAGAAAGGGAAACAAGGGCAGTTCTAAAGAACTGCTCTGCCATCTCTGTTAGATGATTTAAGAGCTCAGAGAGTAGGGAGTCAGTCTGAGAAAGACACATTCAAAAGCAGCATGTGCAAAGGCCCTAAAATATGGATCTGGTAGCAGGTTGTTCAGCCTAAATGTGAATTATACAAGATGTTAGAAAATGTTAGCAGAGTTAGATTATAAAGTCTTTGATTATCATTCTTAGATGGTCAGAACTATTCTGTTCCAAAGGCAATAAGTACGCCCAAAGGAATCATAAGTAAGTGATGAGGTCAGAGTTCTGTATGACAAAGAGAGGCATAGAGTATGCTGGGTTCTCAATAAAAATTTGTAGTGGCTGCCATGGTGACTAGATAGACCTGGCATCATAGAAAGAAAATTGGGATGAAAATGATAAATGGAGCATTTAATTCTGATTTTGTGAATTTGAGGTGATTTTTGACCTGTAGAAAGAGACGGACAATAGGTGATAATAAATGTGGGTATGCCTGTGAGAAACTTCAGTGTAACAGTGACTGGATTTGACCTAGAAAGACATGCAGTGAGAAATACAGGCAAAGGAGCAAACATTGAAAAACTTGGAGTTTCACCCAGAGAAGGTAAGAATCACAAAGGTTTATCTTCAGCTGACAATTACAAAACTATGCAAAGGGGATCTCGTTTATTTGCAAAGTCTTCAATGGGTGTGCTAAAAATAACAAAAAAAAATCTTCAATGCATTTGATATTAGTCATTTGCATATTATTTAAGAATATGCTACATAGAAAATTATTGCAAATTGAACAGTCTGAAACAATAGGAGGCATTAATTATCTCACAATGTCTGGGGTCACAGTCAGTTGAAGTTTAGCTGAATGGCTCTGCCTTGTTATCACTGACAAACCTGCAGTGAAGTTGTTGGGTAAGACTGTAGTTGTCTGAAGGCTTAACTAAGAAGGAATGGCCCATTTTCAAAGTGGCAACTTCTCATGATTGGCACACAGCTGCTGGTTACTGGAGGACCTGTGTTGTCTATCCACATTTGGTTCCCTACATAGGATCTTTTTTGTGGAGCTGTTAAGAGTATTGACATCAAAGGAGCTGGCTTTTCCCCAAGAATTCATGATTCAGGACAGAGCATGGAGATAAGCCATGTCTGCAAAGTCACACACTCTCACTTCTCTGTGTCCCCTTAGTTATATAGGCAAGTCCCACATAGTGTTTGGAGGAAGAGACTCCCATTTTATGTGAGAACATAGCTAGTAGATGGAGATTATCCCAAAACCCTCTTGGATGCTGGCTTTCATGGTGTATTTGTCAACGGACAGAGAAAGCTAGTGCATGAGATGCTAAATGTCTTGTCACTGGAGGTTTGAAGACAAAGTACGGATTGAAACTGAGGAAGGAGGAAAACTAGACAAGCTTCCACCAATTGTCATAGTTCTCTTATGAGGATTTAAGCTGACATTGAAAAAATGACAGAGAGAAACTTAGTGCGTTGAAAACACCAAAATAGTTTTCATTTACACAGTAAAAATATTTGGTAAGAGGGTTGTTAGAGGGTTACATTTATTAATTGAGCCTGGAGGTGAGGGCAAACCAGAGCAATCCCCCAAGATGAAATGATTGGCAGCATGCCCTGGAGAAGGAGCAAGAATTTAAACACTGAGAATTGTTTAATTAGTCTAACTTCATTCAGGACCTCTCAGCCTAATTTTCATTGTTTGTATTACATTCCATAACATCTTGCAGTATCAGCCCATCTTTTTGCAGTATCAAGCCCCAAGACTCCAAAACACTGTTTTAAGATAACCTACTAGGCATTTCATTCTCTAAAGAAACCAATTATATATGAAATTAATAATTAAAAATTATAAATAGAAAGAACAAGAAAACATGCATACTCCATGTCCTGCGGGTAGATTTTTTGCATGGTGTGTAGGGAATTAGGTGCAAAAATAAAATCCGTTTATGTTAATGGGCATCGCATGTCTAATTTCTCATGTTCCACACTGCTGGCTTCCCCCTTGTGTCTTCTTCAGAACATGGGACTATTGGAGGGGGGAAGAAAAGTGAATGATTTATTTGATGGTCTGTCAATCATAACAGCAATCAGGGAAATTCCAAAGCTGTTTTTAACCTCTATAGAAACAGTTAGTTGGACCATATGCTTTTTCTCTCTGCCAGATGCTGCCATTCGTCAATTTCCTGTTAAGAAAATGGGATTCTGCAAAAACCACCAAAGGTTTATTTCTTTCTCTTTCTTTTTCTCATTTGTAATAGATAGTCCACAAAAATCAGATTGAAAACATATTTTGCCACTTCTACAAAATAACTTCAGACACCTGGTCATCTCCATATTAATTTTCCTTGACCTCTGCTGCTGTCTTGTTTGTAAGGACAGCTCACCATTTGAAAACACTGTCGGAGAATTGTCTTTACCCCGACTTTAAGCCTAAAAGTTAAAGTTATTTGCTTGTGAGGATATAATCTTTAGAAAAGGTGGAAATGAAATAACTGTTTAAAGATATCAAGGATCTAATGAATTTACCCCTCAGTAAGGAAAAAGAGATAATTCAGGGTTTGAGGATTAAAGTAAACAGCATGGGCTGAATGCTGATTACCTAAAGATAAAGAAACAACCCTCCCCCAAATGTGTGTTTTTCCCTCCATCAATTAGAAGGATGATTTTGTTTAAGTGGAAGAAATACTTAATTGCTATAGAATCTTCCATGTATCTGTCTGCTTGTCTGTTTATTATCAAGAATGAAAACACCTAGGAAACCTAAAAGCGCCTTGTCTTGGGGACAATAAAATCCTTTCATCCCACACATAGCGGCAGCGTGTCTTTAGGGTTTGGTTCAAAGCTCTAACAGCACTCATATTTTGGTTTTTAAATTTGAACGCTCTAGGTAGCCGGAATACATTGACACTTGCCATCATTTCCAATGCACATTTTCTTGAAGTATGCTTGCGATAACACCCCTGGCTTCAAGTGTTTGCTTTGCATTCTGTATCCATGTAGCTAACCAAGTAACATGGTAGCTTGAGGAAGAGAAAAGATGTTTGCATGACTGAAGATAGGCAGTATTTTGGATCAACCTATTAATAGGAACCAGCCCTGACAATCCCAGCAAATAGCTTATGAGAGGAATGTTCTGAAACACAGGACAAGTTTCCTGTAATAGCTAGGCACCAATCAAAATTTTGGACTTTCTCTGGCTGTCAGCCAACAGGGAACATGCGGGGTGTGCTTATTGTTTAAGATTTTGGAAAGCCACTCAGGGGAAAAAAAATAAATCTCTAACTTTAGAGCTGTCAGACTTTGTTGTATCCACTCCAGTCCAGCATTCTCAAGTCTAATTTTTTTCCTTAAAGGTCACCAATGAGCTATAATATAGTTTTTAACATTTTAATTTTCCCTTTTCTTCCCCTGCTGTTTTTTTTTTTTTTTCCTTCTCCTGCTGGGACTCTCCACTCATGAAGGTCAGGAGAATGATAATGCTGAGATGGCTCTGCCTTTTTATTCATAGACCAGGTAGAGAGTGCATACGGCCGTAAATGGGTACCTCCATCACAGGGCCAGGCTATTGACCTCTGCCCTGAGCTGAAGATTGTACCTTCTCCTGGGGATAACAAATGACTCACTTTGCAGGTACGCAGAGGCTGGAAGAGTGCTTAGCCAGACTCTGCCATTTCCCCTGAATGATACTGTGATTGGTTTTCTCATATGAATAGAGTATTTGTGAGGGTACGGCTGAAGTCTGTTTATTCAGGAATTTGTTTTTGACCACAGCCATCCTAGAGTTGAGATGGTTAGTTCTTTATCTGCGAATGCAGGGTTTGCTTTAGCTGTTGGCTAGAAACACATTTTCATTCTGGGAAAATATTGCTGTCATTTTTTTGGGCACCAAAACAAATTTCTGATGTTTGATCAAGTTCAGACATTATTAAAAACAAAGCCCCCAAATCCAGACTTAAGGTCATTGTGGATTGACCTCTAAACTTCCCACTAAAGTTCTAGCTCTATGAGGTGACCCAGAAGGAAGGACAAGCTTACTAAGTCTAGATCTCTGTCAAGTTTCCTCCTTCCTCAGATTCAGTTTCATTTAGAGCATTGTTAAAATGAGGACAGAAATGAGCACAAAGCAGTCCAGCTGATGAGTATGACCTCAGGAGAGGCTTAGGGAAACAATTTTTTACACGGTCCACTGTGGATGAAGGAAGGTGCAGCTAGTCACTGACAACAGTGTTCTCTACTCTGGAGCCAACATTCTTTAAGACTCCATGTTTACACATGGTGTTATCTTCAAATACAGTTGCACAAATGCACGGTCTGTTAAATAAAATGTGAAAAGCAATTACCCCTTTCAAATAGGACTCCACAATCTCCTTAAGCATGCTTATGTGCCTTAAGTACTTGTACCTTGCAGACACCTCTGAAAGAGCACTGGATCCAAAGTGTTCTCAAAAGACACAAGTTAAAAGAATTGGTCCCCTGCTTGGTGCAATTGGGAGATGGTGGGAATGTTTAAGAGGCGAGACATAGTTTTGGAGTCAGACCTTCCCAGGGAACTCTGAGACCTTGGGCTCTTCCCTGACTTCTCCTTGTTTCAACCCTGGTCTTCAGATGAATTAACCTGCTTCTCTGGTCACTCCCCATCACATAGTTCTCCTTGATGGGCCAGCATGAGCCCAAGGTAGTGGAGCAGATCAGTCATGGATGAAAACAGCCAAAACTCCAGACCAAGATAGACATTCCCTCTAAAAACTGATTATCTCATCATATATCCTATTACAGTAATAGAGAGTAAACTAGCATGCCCTAATTTTAAAGATCAGCTTCAAATATGCTGAGGTCATCTGCACAGGGTGTAGATCTTAGACCATGCCTGAACAACTGAGCTTAGGGAATAGCTTTTTCCCTGTTCCACTCTGTTCTTTGTCTGAATTATTTTTCTGAGACTCCAAATTCTGGAGTAACTTTTAATCATCAACTCAGGATCTTCCATCTATGTCACATTGGCTATGATTTTACCTAGTCGTTGTTACCAGATGTATGTTACCAATCATTTATTTAAATGTGCATTTTGTGTTCCCTAAAATTAATCACTTTTGCTCATTTGTGCTTGCAGTGTCCAAGTCCTGGGAACTTTGCATCTGGAGTACCTTCAGTAAAGAACTGTGTTTATTCTTAGTTGTATCCAAGACAGGCCATGTTTGTACCCTAGGGTGTTTCGTCAAATTCCAAGACTGTTGTCTCAAATTGACCAATACTGCGTGTGAGAATTTAAAACAAACAAACAAACAAAAAAACAAACAAACATCATTTGGTTGCTCTTGAGGTTAGAAGTCTGAAACCAAGGTATGGCAAAAGCCACTCTGAAAGAACCAGGAAATTTGCCTGTCCTAGCCTCTCAGTCCTTCTGGGCACTCTGAGGTGCGGTCATTCCTTAAACTATCATAATTTTTCTGAGTGTCTTTGCCTCGTGTGTGTGTGTCCATATCTCTTGTATGTTCTCTCTCCTTCCAATAAATAACACAGACCATTGGAAATAGAACCTATCATGATCCAGCATTGTTTCATTTAAACAAGGAGACCTGCAAAGATCATACTTCATATTCAAAAGGTATCCTTTTAGGGTCCTGGGTAGGCTTGGACTTTAGGTGGATACTACAAGTTTCTATAGTAGTTGAATGTCGCTTTTCCTCAGACATTTGATGGTCACCAGTGTAAATGAGAAGAACAGGAGGCTCCATAGCTGATTTTTCACTGGTAGTGGTATTTTGATGACAGTTGTAGAAACCACAGAAAAAGCACAGGAATAAGTAAATACAAAAATAAGACAGAGAGCCACTGTAGAAAGTGGTCTCTGAATTTCACTTGTACAGTCCTTGTACTTTCCCAACCAAAGACTTGTCTACAGTATATATCTGTATCCAGCATAAATTATAACCTTCCTTGTGTCCCAGCAAAAAGAAATAAGTCAAACAGAGTCTGGAGGCTACCATAAAAATATGATCCATCAGTTATATTTGATTCAGATAACATAAATATAGGTACTATTTTGTGAGGAAGGATTTATCATGGATTGAAAACAGTACTTTGTGCATGATAGACAAGTGCTCTATCACTAAACTCCATGTCTAGCCATGAACTTGAAGGCTTCTGAAACATCTTTCAGGTTTAACTTTCCAATGACAGAATCACAGAATTCATAAATATCCATTGATTCTCTATTGACACCAAAATGATTTTATCGGGAAAGTTTTTATCCATTTTGTATTATCACAATCACATCAGTCTCAACATGCTTGCCATGTAGTAAAATGGTAATATGGGCTTCTTAGATTAAAAAAACTAAGAAAATGCTCTGATTCTTCTGACTGTTAACAGTTCCAGAGCTCCTCAGTTTTTGTAGAGTTTCATGACCCTTTCTTGATAGCTAAGACTCCTTTATGCTCATCTGTCCATCACTGCCCCTGACCTTCTGTTACTCTACTTTTCAAACCAAAAGACAGCGAAGCACTTTAAATCTGAAGTGATCCTTTCTCCAGAGAACTTGAACCCACTACATAGAAAACAATCTACCAGTAGCAATGACCTTAAAGCATCATTTGGTAGAATTGATTTTATCATTTTTCTCATTGGTCCTTAGTCTTTCTGTGTCCTCTTTACAAAGAGATTATAATAAAAATAAACTAGACACGGTGGCTTCCCAAATGAGTCACCATCAGTATCACCGCCTGACATCAACCTTTTCTTTCTTGTCTTTAATCTAGGAAGAGTGTTTCTTCCTAATCTTTCAAAACAGAAATCTGCATATTCCAAGACCATTTCATTTATCCCATTTAATAGTTTTTATGCTATTGGATTAGTTGATACGCTTGATTCTTGCAACTTACAGCATCATTTCCTTCTCCTAGCTCCTTCTTCTATACTGATCTTTTAGACAAACCAACAAATATGAGCAGCAAGTTTATCCCCGCATACTTTACGTGATGGAATAGCTTCCAAGGGCAGTGGTTGTAGCATTACATAGGTCTTATTTATTTGTACTAGATCAGTGTAGAGATAGATGGGTTGTTTGAGAAGTTGCAGTAGGGTAAGATCATTTTGCAGCCTAGATAAGTACTCCACTGCCTCCTTTGGCTGCTTGCTGTAGAGGGAGACCATGTCTTTTTTTTTTTTTTTTTTTTTTTTTTTTTTCAGCCTTTTGGATGGAGAGAAAGAGGAATGATGACATACAAATTACTTTTAAAACTTGAGGTAGAGGTTCCATAAATTCATGTTAGTAGCCAAGACACTTGAGTTACCCTTAGGTTTAAGGAAAAATACTGTCTACCTGAGACTCTCGTGTTTAAACTTAGAAGAGAGAGAGAGAGGTAGGATCCAGGAAGCAGGGCACAGTGCCTGCCTGTTCCTTGTTCTTTAGGACAATGCCAATCCCATCTCAATGCATCGGGAGTTTCCCTGATGACATCAGCAATTATACACAACCTTCATTTGTTCCTTACTGTACAGCTCATTTAATTATCAATTAAAATGTATATCCTAATACTTAATTCTTAAATGCAATTTTAAAACTGGCCATTTCATACACTTTGGAGGAATTAACACACAGTAGGCACTCAAATACTTTGTGGTTCAAAAAATGTGTTGGAATAGAATTGGGGCTATTTAACATCCTTGATTGCTTTTTCCAGCACTTACCCTAATGTGTTTAAAACTTGGGCTTCTTCATTAATATTCAAGACAGAGAACTATTATCTTAAAGCTCACTAAACTTTGCTAGCTTCAAAAGCAGAGATAATAAACTACAGAGCCCACTAAGGGCGAGTGTCTTTGAAGTGATATGTAGGAATGGGGAATTAATCACCAGCATTAACTGTTTCTTGGAGGCTTAGAGGTAGCGCTGTGCTTTCAGAAAAGAATCATTTACTTACTGGAATGATAGAAAGACTGAGTGAGAGAACCACATAGGTCAGTGGCTCACATAGTCATATCGGGATACCGTGGTGTAGGAGGGTATGCCCAGAAGAACTACAGGTTGGGTGATTAAAGAACCACTGCACAGGAAATGAAGACTAAGAGGCGAGAGGTGATAGGCCTTCATCAGCTTGAACAATGAGAGTTAGGTCAAGTAATTAGAGCCTTTTATTTCAGCTAATTCATTTTTATTCTCTTCTCACTTGGGGCCTTTCTGAGTCAGCCTTGCTCAAGTTTCTTTATGGTTACGCAGATGGAACACCATGCTTTCTAGTCTTCAAAAGAGCATTTGTATTTGATGACAAAGCCTACCCTTTGTCTCTGATAAGGGGAAGCTTCTGTGAGATGAGAATGCATCAGAAAAACAATCTGTATAGTTGGATTGTTTTCATTTACTCATTGACCACCACGTGGAGATGATGTCCTAGTAGTACTGATAGTATAGATCATTCCCTAGATACTGATGCTGCTGCCACCATGTCTTTCTCTGTGGGCTTGATGTACTTCTTGGCAGAAAAGGGATTCATCCTGACAAGTGGAAATGGTTCTTTTTCCTGTTCCACATACAAGAGAAAGGAAGGAAGAATAAGGATTCTAGAATCATATCAATGCGATTCTGATCATTTCTGCCAACTGCTTAGTTATGGGATGCTGGGCAAGCCACTTTGGCTTCAACAACAAAATCAGAATAAAAATAGCACCTACTTGCAAAGT
>CABHPR010149159.1:48109-60978 GCA_902168415.1 Peromyscus melanophrys | reverse complement strand
TGCTTGTGTTCAACTGTAAGATTGTCTTTTATTTTAAGATCAAGTATAAAGAGGGGGAATGTTTCCTAATATTTTGAAATGATACTAAGAATGCTACTACCAGCCCTGAGATGGAGGAGCTAACCCACCCTATATAAAGAAAAAAATCAATGTTTAAGTTATCAGTGTATTTTATTGAGTTAATATAGATAATGCCTGTCAGTATACGTTAAAAAAATAGGTCAATGAAGATTAACACAAGGTAGGATATAGTCCTTCATTAAGGAAAGTATCCAGATGCAAAAACAAACAAATTAAACAAGCAAAACACCACCAACAAAGCAATCCCCCAGAGGATTATGTGACAACTCCTAAAGAAGGGAGGGATTGTCAGGGCAGAACCCATGTTTGGGGGAAGCTGCGCGATGGTCTGGTGTAGATTCTGAACCTGGGTATTAGCTGCTGCGGCTTGTTTTACCGAGGAAAACGTTGTCTCTTCCTAAGCATGGGTTAGGACTGAGGCCAGGCAGTATATCCAGCAGTATAGGGAAGTCTGGTATAAAGTCAGGGTGATGGGAATGGGCGCTGGAATCTTTTCTGTCTGTGTTTATGCTTTTAATGAGTCTCTGGGCGTTGAGTCCGTGCGTGGCTTTAGGACACTGGTTTTCATGCTTACTAGTCATTTGAATCATGGAAAGCTTGTGCAAACTCAAGTGTTGGGCTTACCCAGCCTACTCAGTGGTGTGGAGCAAGGCCTGGGGTACACCATTCCATGTGTCCAAATTATGACTCTGCCTACTGGTCAGAGTTCACACTTTGAGACTCACTGTTCAAACGGCAGGATATAAGATGAAATTGCAAAACAACTTAAAATATTGTTAGTCTAAAATAGGAGGAAGCCTTAGATTTGTTAAAAAAATTTCTATCTTATTCTCACAAGCAAATTAATGACTGACAATGATTCTTAAGGTAAATCTGATAGAACATTTTTTAAGTCTGTTCCTTGAAGTTTACATGATTATAATTTTGTACTTGAGTCAACCCTCTTCCCTCTGATCACATCAAAAGTAAATTTTATACAATCTGGTTCAAATTTACAATTAATTGAAATTCAGAGACTTAAAAAATTCCACAAATTGATCTTTTAATGATTTGAAGTGCAGAGGTGCAGCAATTCTGGCCTCTATTTTTAGTCTGGTAGCACTACTGAGGGCTGTTGGAATAAAAATGAATGATTTTTTTGATTGTGGCTAACATTTCAAAACAGTGAGTTCCAAGGTTATTAAAACAGAGAGCTCATTTGAATGTCTCTATCCCAGGAGTATAGAGGATGTTCCATGTCTGCTTTTTTGTTTGTTTGTCTTAGGAGAAAATTTTGGGTGCGTTGGACCCACAGTATTTTAAGGTACTGGTCTCTAGGAAGTGCTGTATGCATAGATTTTTCATTTTTAGGGTATCACAAAATACTAATGCTAAGGAGGTCTTTCTTTCTCCCGAATGTTCCCTTTCATGGAGAAGGTGAGTGTGCACACAGAGGGTTAAGATGTGCTTTGCCGGCTTCCCTCAGTTTAGAATCCAGTGAAATGATCTAATGGAGACAGGAATTGGGTTCAGTCTCCTTTTTATTCCAAATTTATTTATTCAGCCTTAGAAAACTTCTTACAAATAAAGAAAAAAGTTATCTCCTTTTGATTTTTTCCCCTTGGTTTCAGTATAATTGAGAAAGTAGCTTGGACAACTAACTCCCAGGAACCTCAGACTGCTATCAGAGAAAAACGTGTATGACCTGTCCATAGTAAGATCCTCATAGACTCCTGTACACCTACCACGTGTGTGACCTGTGTGCATAAGATCCTCATAGACTCCTGTACAATCCCCTACCAGTGGTAGAAGTTCCAGGAACCTAAATATTAATTTGTGTCCAGTGGATCATTTCATATGGAATGCTGATGGCTCTTTTCTTTTCCTTTTTAGACATTGTTGTAATGTCTAATGAGATAAAATTCTACATGTGGAAAATATTAAAGTAATTAAAAACATTTGGCTTTTTTGCATATATTTTCTAAAATTAACTCTCATGTTAGCACTCATCTGTCTTGTCTCTAATTGGGTTGAAATGTGTGAAGGGAAAAGAGCTTTGATATAGAACTATTTTTCATATGTCTTGACTATGATATGCACAAAGGAACTAATACATAGATGGAGCTTTGAAAAAGTTTCTGATATCTGTGTTTTTGCATGGCACGAGATTTATTGAATTTGCTACATCTTAGTAGAACTTAGAGTTGAAAGAAGATATACCACAATTAGATCCCAAAGACATAGGCTCTCTTACAATTTTTAAAATGTGCACAGTATATCTTATTTTCTAATAGAGAAGGGTTTTTAAAAATAATTTGCTTTTCTGTTGGCAAAGAAATAGTATTATTGCCTCATTATAGTGTCCTATAACTGACCAATTACTTTAAAGTTATTTTTAATTGGGAAAAATGATTTTTGTATGCTGTCTGAATCCAGTTAAAGTAATGCAATTTGAGTAACTTGTAGAAAGTCTTTACATTAAAAATAAGTCATAAAGCATCCTTAGTTTGTAATTTCACCAAAGGCAAACATTAAGTCATAAAGCATCCTTAGTTTGTAATTTCACCAAAGGCAAACATTTGGTATATTGAGACTGCTCTAACCAGTTTCTGAAGGCTGATTTTTACATAAAAACAAGGTTATATTGTGTGCCTGTGGAAGGAGCTAATATTCATTTCTTTTCTATCACCTGTGAGTTTTATTGAAACTGTAACCACCTGTCACTGGAGGGAGAAGAGACTCATAATAAAGGGAAAACCAGAGCAGCCTCCTGAAGCAAACAGCCCGGTTTTAGATTTCATTTTGAATTGTCATATTTGTGGTCTTTACTAATCACTGTTGCTAAAGTTTGGAATGATCTGAGTCTTAAGGGCCCCCTTAACTAAGTTTTGACAGTTTCTGAAGCACATATAATTTGAGGATGGGGTACTCTTCAAGAGAAAATAAAACAAAAACAATCAGCTTTGGACATTCTTAAAACTTCTAAGAAGAAATAGTTTCACTCTAAGAGCCTCAAAATGGTTTTTAGTAGAGGACAGTCTTAAATTAAATCTTCACTAACTTCAAGGTAAATGTCACCTTTTAGGCAAAAAGAGGGGTTGCCTGTTCTGCCTACGGGCATGAAGGGACCACTGAAGTTCACTTTAGACCTGGCCAGGTTTTCAGCCCTCACCCAACTGACAAGGAGTTTTACTTTTCCAGTAGAGTTTTCACTTCATCTTCATCCCGTGTTCAGACCATCTCTTTATAACCCAGTGCTTTCAAATGAAGCTGCTGAATATGCTTATTTAGTTGGTTGGTTATGAACTGAGCAAGTGTAGCATGGCCAAAGTTGTTGTAGCCGAGAGCACCTCAGTGTGGGTGTGGTTAACCCTTCATTGAAGTTTTCCATATTTTACTATAGAACCAGCAAGAAAGCATCTCACTCATACTACTCTAGCCTCTGACTTATAACCAAGGTTGTAGCCACAGTATACACTGTCATCATATCTGATAGTTCAAGGGCGATATTCCATGTGGCTAGTCCCAATTTCAGAGTGTCGTAATAGATATTTGCAATGAAGGCAGAAGAAGGGTTATGTTAAAAAGTACAGAGTTTAGAATTAAAATTTTTAATTTTTTACGTGTGTGTGTGTGTGTGTGTGTGTGTGTGTGTGTGTGTGTGTGTGTCACAGAATGTGTATAGAAGTCAGAAGACAGAATTTAAAGGCAGTTCTCTACTTCTGTTATGTGATTTTCAGGTATGGAATTCAGTTATGAAGCTATCTCCCTGGCCCTGAATTATGTTTAAAAGCCTGAATTTTGGAAGTAGGCCTAGTTGCCTTTGGCTATAAGTAAACCAGGCACCATGGGGCGATGTTCATGTCTAAATGCTGCTGTTTCTTCATCCAGTGATTAAGTACTGTAAGCATGGGATGTAAGGTGTAGTGTCAGGCCTACGGTTGCTCTCTAAAGCATATTCCCATTCCTGAAGCTGTGCTTACTCATCGACCAGCTTTATACTTGTGCCCATCTGTTGCATTTGTAACTTTAGTGAACAAAATAGTGTTTAAATTAATTTGAATAGTCTCCCTTGTCTGAATTTTAAAACTGTGGAGCCCAACCAGTTTTTATTTTGATTTACGTATCAGTAAGCTTAGAGGTAAATTCATTATTCACTTGCATAATCTGTCCAAGTCTGGAAAAAGCTACTATGATGTCTTCAGTTAAGTCCTAGTCTCTTTGACCCTTTAATTTCTAATTTTATTCCATCTCAATCTATAAATCACTGCCAAACCCTTGGGCATGAGGATGACTTACATCAAATGCTCCTTCTCTCATTCTCCACTAATCTCCATTATGTTCAGTTGCATGCACTTCTCATCTGAGATATTTCAGTCATGAGATTTTCCTAGACCTAAATGGAAACATGGTCAACTGCAAAACACCTAGACCCTTCCATAGTGCACCATACAGGCAAATAGTACATAAACAGCTCAGTTTATGCCACTGTTTTTAGTTTATTTACTTTTTGTGGTTTGTTTGGGACAGGAGCTTGCTGTGGAGCTCCTGTTGGCTGGAACCTCCATACATGCTTCAGTCTGGCTTCAAACTTGCAGGGAGCTTCCTGCCTCTGCCAGCCAAACAATAGGGTGACAGGTATCTACCATCACCTGTCTGTAACAACAGCTTGAAGAGAAAAATGCAAGTCATCGTCTGGTTGAAAGGGAGATATTTTTGACATTCAGTTAATTTTTTAGGTAAAACCAAGTGTTATCCGGTATAAAAATCCTAACATGTACAGGATGTGTGAAATGTTTCCTTCAAGCACGAAGAATGTGATTTGTTTACCAGTTTGCCATTTATATTCAAAAGTAAGACTTTGTTAAGTGAGATTTTAGTTTTGCTTTAGAATGAGAAAATTTTACTAAAAGATGTGGATTGTCATAATTTTATTGTGTAAGATTTTTTTAAAGCTTAGAAATATTGCTGTTTAAAGAATTATCTTATAATTTTCTTCCACATTGTAGGTAGGTGGCCCCAAAAAGTGTTGAAAAATTACTACCAATGTGTGGTATTGTGCATGGTTCATGAATTGAAAGCACTCTGTGAAGCTAAAGGTGACAGTATTATATGAAATCATTAGGAAAACATTCTAAATCTATAGTGTATCATCCATTATCTCTACAAATTACTTGGTATTGTCAAAAGCTGCTGCAGTTAAGTAAGAACCAAGTATCTGTTGCTGATACTTGCATAGAAGTCCACAGCATAGGCCTGACTCTATGACTGTTGAGCCAAGGAGTTAACCTCTCTATAATTTAATTTTCTCATTTGTAGAAAGAGAGTTTAGCTGAGTGGATCCCTCATACCCCATTCATGTGTACTAGTCTTCAATTTTGTTATCTGAAAATAACACAAAGTAAAATGGTTTATTCAAAAATCAAATGGTCTTATAATATGAAGAATTGGTCCCTGGAATACTCTCTTACACTGGTGAGTAAAGCAAGACAATTCTGTGTGATATGAGTTATCCATAGGCATCAAATAGAGTATTGGGTTTCTCTGTTTCTGTAGAACTTCTGTCCAGGTTGTATGAGAGGGACTTAATAAGGAAACAACCACCGTTTACAAGATAAGAACAAGTCTCAACCCACAGTGGAGGATGAGGGGACCCGCTCAAGCAGGGATCTTTTATGTTACTGTGGCTTTCTGCTTATCTGCTGGGACTCTGGTAGTGACCAAAGGCTCTGTGAAACAATACTGCTATGAGATAGTGTCATTTATATTAAGTGAAAATGTGCTTTGAGACTGTGGACTTCTGCAGTCTACTTGGACTCTACAGGTACTGACAGGTAGTATGGTTGGTGGGAACACAAAGCTCAAGACACCTTTGCTCACATGCATCCACAAATAATTTAAAAGGCTTAATTACTCATGAGAAACAAAAGCATGTATAATTCCAAATGGTTCTAAGGGGCAGTCAATCCCACAGAAATTAGAAGAAGGAAATTGGAGGCCAGCTTTCCTGGATTCAGATTTGCCCATGGCCTCTCAATAGTCCTGAGAATTTAACTAATCACCAAACCTCTTTGTACCTTCATTCCCTCACGTGTGAAATAAGTATAATAGTTGTGCCTATTTCATAAGGCTAGTATAAAAGTAAGTTCATTGCTAAATGGTGAAAATTTGGAATAGTGCCTGGCACATAGCAAGTTCTATGAAGGGGTCCTCATGCCTCATTGTAATTATTATTAAATTATTATTTTCACAGAAAAACCAAGTTTTTAATGTCAGTTAGGGATATATTTTGGTCTAAATCATTGATGGTACTTAAATAAAGCAATAATTAACTGTAGAATTTTTTGGCAGAACCTCTTATCAGGGGCTGGAGAGATGGCTCAGTGGTTAATTGCTGGGGATGTCTTTCTGTATGCTTTGAATGTGTGTTGCTCTGATTTGGTTGATAAATAAAATGCTGATTGGCCAGTAGCCAAGCAGGAAGTATAGTATAGGCAGGATAAGCAGAAAGGAGAATGCTGGGAACAGGAAGGCTGAGTCAGGAGACGCCGCCAGCCGCTGCCATGAGACCCAAGATGTCAAGATAACAGTAAACCATGAGCCACGTGGCAAGGTATAGATTTATAGAAATGGGTTAATTTAAGATGTAAGATCTAGCTAGCAAGAAGCCTGAGCCATTAGGCCAAACAGTTTAAATAATATAAGTGTCTGTGTGTTTATTTGGGTCTGAGTGACTACGGGCCCAGGCAGGACTGGAGAAAACTCCAGCTACAGTTAATAGCATTGGCTCCTCTGTGAGAAGATCTGGGTTTTATTCTCAGCACCCACGTGTTGGCTCACAACCATCTGTATGTCCAGTTCCAGGGATCTGACCCCCTCTTCTGGCCTCCACAGGCACCAGGCATGTACACAGTTCATAGGTATACATATGCAGGCAAAACACCTACAAACAAAAAGTAAAAATAAAAGAAAGCACATAGGTAGTCAGTGCCCTTTGATGTTAGGGATCCCCTGGTTTCATTTTTGACTTTACTGGTCTAGGTAGACTGCATCTACTTCACGATGTGAGACAGCTGTTCTAATATAACCATCTTGAGTCTGCCAGGACTTGGATAAAAGAAAGGGAAGGCATGGCTCCCCTCAAGCACAGGTGACACAAGACCATTGACTATGTGTTGTTTACCATAATTATGAGGGTTAGAAGAGATTCAAAGGAGGGCTGAATATGTGCTAAGTAATCACTAGGCCCATCTGATTACTTCAGGGTGATGGTTTCCTTATTGATGACTAGTGAATGAATATTGGAAAACAACCGGCATGTAACCACAATATCATTATATTCTAAAGACTGGGTTCCTCGGTTTTCCCAATTAAGTTTCAGGTTCTTTGCCAAAACATTTTGTGCTATTTGCATGTGATTTACATGTTTAAATATTCAATGTCTGTCACAGCTTTTGTGTTATTTTAATTCCTACGCACACACAAAAAATGGATTGATGTCTCCAAAGTGATTAATTAAATGGTAAAAAGTAGAATTAACATATTAGCCTTAGAGCTGTGGTTCAGGTACTGAATTTAAACTGATGTCAGGGGGTGGGACAGACTCTGCTAGTGTCTCAATTTAGTGGGAGCCTCTGAATAAGGAAAACGTGTCAACAGCAATGCAGGGCAGGCAGCATCCGGTGTTCCTGGGGTGGTGGTCCATTGGTTCTGAACCGTCTCTTATGAAATGGTCGCAAGAAGTGTTTCCAATAGGAAACTGATGATCTTTGTCTTTCCCCTAAAGGTAGAGATTGAAAACCTAGAGGCATCATTCAGAATTTCAATCTTGTGTGTGACAGAAGTCACGCCAGTACTGAGAAGCTTGTCAACCAGCCCAAACACTAGTGAGAAATGTGCCAGGGAGGCAGTAGATTAATTACTGGCCACCCTGTAGTGAAAGGACACCTGTCACATGGAGTGACCACTAGGTGTAGGAGTAGCCCCTGCTTGGTGTGCAAATGTTTTCTTTTCAGTGGAATAGAAAAACCAGTGTAGAGGCAGAATATATCTTCAAAAATACGAAAAACATATTCACTCACAAATTCAACAAATATTTTCAGGACCACCTCTATTCATGAATCTTTTCAAAAGAATGAAAGTGTTGCTGTTAACAAAGAAAAACCTCTTCTCTACATAGAACTTACATTTAATATAATGACATCAGCACCATTAATCACTTAATATCTTAAGTGATCCAGGCAAAGGAGACTGGTCAGGGTCTATGGAGAGCTGTAGGTAGCTTGCTTTGCATTGAATGCTTGTCCATCTTCATCTTTGTTCTGAGAACAGCTGCATCCTGCCTCTTGCTCATAATTCAGGAATAAAGGAAGGAATGTCGGCCACAACACAGTTGAAAATGCAATCATGAGCATGTGGCCTGGTGTTTCAGGCAGAGAAACACACCACATTCTGCCCTCCATCCGGGGAGTGCTGGTTGGCTGCCCAATTGCGAAGACTGCAACAACCACCTCCAAAAGGTGGGACGCAAGCACAGCTTCTGGGGCAGCGGACCCCCTTGTTGAGATGATCCAAACAGGCTTGCTCGGCTGAGGTTTCTTTCTGCAGCTCAGTGTCTCCAATTGCCCATCCTTTTCAGATGTTCTTCTTGTCACTAATACCATCAAATAACAAGTAAGAACATGCAGCCGATTGTTACCGAGATTTCCCCCATTATTTGATGACTTTTTATTGGATAAAAATGGAGCATTTAAAAATTAGTACAAAAGCTGCAGCAGAGTATAGAAATACATGTATTGATGTTGAAATAAGGGGTCAGTTTGGCTTTCCATATGATACATTTTAAATGGAACTACATGTAAGTGAGAAGTATATCTATTGTTCACAGGCCTATACTTGTTATAAATATCCTGGACTGTCTAAGAAGGCCACTGAATTCTTTCTCTTATTCCCAATGTAATAATAGGAAGGGGGTTTTGCTTTTAATTAAAAAAAAGTAAGTGAGGGAATGCACTGAGTGCATGTGGGATCTGGTCTTCAGCTCATGGCACCTGTGGATCCCATAGCTTGCAAGCAGCTCTTCTCACTGACATGAAACTATGATTTAGTTGGAAACCATGTGACTTTTCCTGTAATTCTGATGTCCCTTTTTCTGTTTAACAATGACTGGTTTTCTGCATGTATGTGCGTGTGTGTGCTTGCATGCATGTGCGAATTTGTCTGTTTTAGTGATTGGATCACACCTAAGCCCTTAAGATGGAGAATTGTAGCTGAAATTTTTTCTGGTCCTGCCCAGCTCCCGGGGCCCCAAGTAAACACACAGAGGCTTTTATTAAATAAAACTTCATGGCCATGGCTCAAACCTTTTGCTAACTAGCTCTATATCCTAAATTAGCCCATAACTATTAATCTATGTATCACCACATGTTTCGTCACTTTACCTGTGTCCCATTACATGTAGTTCCTTGGGCAGCTCACTGGTGTCTCTCCCCGCCTTCTTCCTGTCTCTCTCTTTGAATTTCTCGCCTGCCTTTAAGCTGTCTTGCCATAGGCCAAAACTTTATTTATCAACCAATCAGAGCAACACATATTCACAGTGTACAGAAAGACATAGGGCTTCAGCCAGAGGAGCAAGAAGAAAATGGATAAAAAAGAGTGTATGAAATCTGAGCAAACCCGGGGTTGGGCTTCAGAGTGGTGTGCTGGGCTTGGATGCTGCTGAAGCACTCAGGGTAATCATTTTACATATTAAGAGATTGAGTTATCTACAGAGTCACTAGCTACTTCCACATGGAGCTACTTACGACAACAGTGAGTGTGTCTGTGTCCAGTGTGGTTCCACTGACACTGCTCACTTTTTTTTTTGTTTTTTTTTTTTTGTTTTTTGTTTTTTGTTTTTTTTTCAAGACAGGGTTTCTCTGTGTAGCTTTGTGCCTTTCCTGGATCTTGCTCTGTAGACCAGGCTGGCCTTGAACTCACAGAGATCCGCCTGCCTCTGCCTCCCGAGTGCTGGGATTAAAGGCGTGTGCCACCACCACCCGGTAACACTACTCACTTGTATGTGGCCTGGTGTAGCTGGGATGCTGTGTTTCCCCACCACATGCTGGTTGGTCTGGGTCTCCTGCAACTGGTTTTTCTCTCTAACCAGACTGATCTTTAAAATATGGCAACTGGGCACCAAATTGAGGTGTTCCAAGAGCCAAGCCTTGAGTGCTGGATTATTAATACTCCCTGGAGATATGGCCGATCTCCTAGAGTCACTGTGTCAGTATGTAGAGTGCCCTGCACAAAGGCATCAGTCCTGAGGGTGGCCTTCATTAGAAACTATCATGGATGCTGTCTACCATAGAGGGTAAAGAACAGGGCCTTGATGGAGATGTATATTTATATATCTGGTCACATCTGAGGAACTGGTATCTTGAAAGATGGGCTAAGATTACACTCTGATGGTTTGAATTATGCTAAATGTGGCAATCTGAATGTTGTAAGTTCCATCTCTCAACTGGCTGCTCCTTATAGTTCCTTGGGGGAACTGAAAATGCCATATTCTATCTGTTACATTATATCTCAAGACAATTAAATGAAGATTTCTGGGGACTATCCCAGGCATAGGTGTGTTTTTGAGTCCCTTGATAGGATTCCAATGTATTGTCGAGGCTGAGCACCTTTATTTTAGGAGCTCTGCTGCTGAACTTGACTTGAGGGAAGACAGCATCACGGAGACAGATGGAATGCTCACTTACATGTGCAATGAAGAAGGACCAGGCCTGGCGTTCTTTATGCCTTCCATTGACTTAGAGTTTCTTCCAGTTCTAAGGACACTTCTTCCTGAGACATCATCTCCATCATCCTTTTTCTTGCCTCAGAACTCCCAATTACTCCAGTATTTTCTCAAGTAACATTGCAATATCTCTGGTAGATCTATCTTTAGTTATTCAGCTCTCCTCCATTGACAGTCACTTCCTGTGTATGTCTCATGGCTTTGTCACGCTCTCATAGCAACTTCCACTGTCAAACTCTGACTCTTGCCCCTTGTCTGCTCAGCTGGAGCAGATGTCTTCCTCACAGCTAGGCTAAAGGCTGCCTTTCCCAACAGTCCTGTTTTTAAGATTGTTCTTTATAATTGCAGCTACTCAAATGATTTCTGTGAATTGAACACATATACTTGATTTCTCTTTAAGTATCATCTCTGACATAGTCATAAAAATGTATAAATCACTAGCATGGGCATACAGTTTATGCCTTTAAATTTTAGTAGCTCTGCCAATATGTAGTTTCTTTGGAATTTTATATTTCCATACTACTTCATGAACATACCTATCCTACCATCTTCACTGGGTTTTAACCCAGTGTCTAATGTTCTTACTTTAATTTAGGCCCCCATTATCTCTTGTATGACCCATAGCAATCATGACTTTAACTTGCTTGCCATATGCAGATTTTAGCAGAAGGTACACCTGGAAGATTGCCTGTAACTTTTAGAATGATAAACTTCAACGAACTGAGAACAGATTAGAATGGTTCTGTTCTTTCTTCCAGTTACAAGTGTCCCAGCTAGTAAAACTGCCCTGGGATGCTACTTTGAAAACAGACAGCATGCTAAAAGAAGCTCTAAGCACTCTGTACTAATTCTTATACATACTTTATTATTATTATTATTATTATTATTATTATTATTATTATTATTATTATGTGGGTGGGGATACATGTTCCACGGTGCATGTGTTCAATCCAGAGGACCACTCTGTGGAGTTGATTCTTTCCTTCTACCTTTAGGTGGGCTCTAAGGTTTGAACTCAGAGGACAAGGTTTATGCATCATGTGTCTTTGCTCACTGAGCCACCTTGCCAGTTTACACATGTTTTTAAATCCTGTTTGTAAATGATGTTTGTGTGGTACCCTCCAATCCAGTACCTTACATAGCATTTGAAAATTACGTGAATCTTTATTAGAAAACGTGACATGGTGCTGAGCAGATAGCTTAGTGGAGTGTTAGAAGCCCTGGGTTTGATCCCCAGAACCACATAAATCCAGGTATGTTTGTGTGGGCCTGTAATCATAGTACTTGGGAAGATCTGAGGTGCAAGTTATCTTTGGCTATGTGGTGAGTTTGAGACCAGCCTGAGCTACATGAAACTATGTCTAAAAATGAAAGTGTTATGAAGTCTATGTACATGCAATTAATATTTCATTTTTGAACTATAGTGAAAATATCTTTGCATGGACTGTTTTTGTGGGCATTTCCCTTTATATACAAGCTACAGAATAAATGACTAAGAGAAGTCACTGTGAGTATTTAGAAAATCCAGAAGAAATTTCAGCTTATACTATGAAAAACTGGTATGGAACAGTATATTATTATATTGTCATTAAAAAATCATGACTTTATGAATCACATTTCATTTCTGGCCTCTATGGTTTTCTTTTAATATATTGAAACTGTTTTATTAATAAGGGAATTTCAACTTTTTTGGAGCCTTTTACTTTGGGCAAATAAAATTTTCCTAGTTCATGATTAAACTAATCTCTCTCTTACACATCCTGCCATTTCTTGAGAATGATGGAAGTTATGGATATTTCCGTGCTCTGTCAAGGTTTAGGGAATACTTATTGTACAGGGATATACCCATAGGAGACTGTTTACTTTTAATGGATGGAACAATGTCATGTGTTGTAGAACAGTTCTCTTTTACACAGTGTATACCATCCATCTGCACGTAGGTAAAGTTAGAATTTTAGAATGGAATCATAAAACTGAAGGTGGCCTAGTGCTTTCTTTACTTCCAGAAGTTCTTCCTACTCATTGAGGG
>CABHPR010149159.1:26397-48099 GCA_902168415.1 Peromyscus melanophrys | reverse complement strand
ATTTTATAAAAGATATGAATGTTAAATAATGACTATTCCCATTGAAATACAACAAATGGATATTGTTGTATTTTGAATGATTACATAAAAATAAAATGTGTTACAGCTATTTCTAAAAACTCGTGCAAATAAAGATGGGTGTATGCTAGCTATGTAGAGGACTTTATACTATTTAGAAGAACATAACTTCATATATACTCTGTGCAAAACCATCACCCCTGCCGTCTCAATTTTCTGCTCTTCACTGTATTCCTCATGAAAAGAGGATTTCCCTGATGCTGTGTATACACTAATGTTAAGGCAGTTATCACCTCAGCACTGGGAGAATTTGGAATAAACAATAGGGTCAGATTTATCAAAGATTTATTTTAAAATATTTTGAAATGTTAACTTTAACAAAAAGCTAGATGGCAACTTTTAAAAAGAAGCTCTTATTATTGTGCTATACATTGAAATGTATCCAGAAACCAAGTATGTCTTATACCCCCATACTGCCTTAGATAGCCGGCTAGCCCAGCACCTTCTCCTTTATAACCTGTGGTATTTTTCTTTCTTTCTTTCTTTTTTTTTTCCCAACTGAGACAGGGTTTCTCTGTGTAGCTTTGTGCCTTTCCTGGATCTCGCTCTGTAGGCCAGGCTGGCCTCGAACTCACAAAGATCCGCCTGCCTCTGCCTCCCGAGTGCTGGGATTAAAGGCGTGCGCCACCACCGCCTGGCCCTTGTGGTTTTTTTCTATCCCTCTAGTTTTGCTTTGACTTCTGTTCTCTTTCCATGCATTTTGTCCATCCTATCTAGGCTTACCCTTTAAAAATGGTCAATCATAGAGCATCATGCTCAGAACTCTTAAATATCTTCACAAAAGCACTACTATGACAGTGATACCATTTTCCATGCTGAACATTTAAAAATCCCCCCAACATCCAATAAACTCCTCGTCTTCTTGTTTCTACTTTAGTATTAATATTTCATCATTTACACCAGGAATTAAAGGCTTTTTCCAATAAAAGGCATATATTTCTAGACAGCTTCAAATATCAGTAACTCTCAAAAGTCACAGCAATTTTTTAGAAAATATTTCAACAAACACTCTCTAGAGACTAAGCATGACAAAGTATATCCCCATAGCATGTAATTCCTTTTCATATTGTCAACAGAAATGTGTGTCACATGAATTTCTTGATTCCCCAGACTCAAAACTTCTCAAATGTGCCTAATTTATTAGAGATAATTTAGTTGTAGCTCTTAAAAATCCATTGATTAATGTAACATAGTTGGTAAACGATGATTTAAAGAAAGAGCTCCACATGTGAGCTGCGATAAACAAGGTGTACTTTACAAAAAACATCTTCTGGCTATCAGAAGTTTAATGGCAAAACTCAGACAGCTTTATCAAAAGTTCTACTTTTAATGAAGTTTGATATATTAAGCCCTGAGTCTCATGTATATAGCTAATACTAATAATGACAATAATAAGAATAATTGAGTGCTCATATGACAGAAAGTATCTTAGAACTTAACATAATGTTATCTGTTTTTAATTCCCAGAATATTTTATTAAGAAAATCTTCATATCTTTATTTTGGGAGGAGAAGATGGGAGGTTAATTAAGTTGTGTTTGGTTAATTAACTTCTTGGAAGTCCTCAGGATTTTAATGTACAAATGTGTAAGTCTCAACTCAGGATCTCAATCCAAGGAAACATATGTGGTTTATCTGAGACTCATAGTAATGTACTGATTTTCCCATCACAGAGCAAGCATTTCCTGGGAGTCTCTCAAAGCCCAGCCTGTAAGCTTCTTTGTTCACCACACCATTTAAAGCCTTAGATATGAGTAATTTTGCTTGCTTGGCTCTCTCTACTGGTTATATCTGAGGGCTTCAGTTTCTGGCAGGTGTCGTCAATGTGTATGCTCTGTTAGCTCCCTGTCATCTGAGGAGAGAAATCAAATAAGCAACATGGCTAAATTAGTAAGACTAATTCTGTTATATAAAATCTTCCTGGCTAGCACATTTTTCTTCTCTTAGGAGAGGTGTAATGACAGCATGTTTCTCAGAAGCCTGGATGATAGCGTACTAAGAAGCATTTAACTCCTTCCGCAGAGATTGACTATTCATTCACTGTTTTCATCAGCAGAGACTGGACTTTCTGAAGATAGGTCAGCTAGAATAGGCCAATAACCACATATGTGGTCCAATGATCTCTTGACATACAATTCTGTCCTTATTTGACTTCCTCTTTAAGAAATATTATTGAATGAAGTGATCCCTTGAAAAATTTAGCTGAAGTGCTGAACAGTACTCTTAGGAGAGCAGTCACTGTTGCTGATGTCCCCTAGCTTTGGGACTGACCCAATGAGTTAGGACGGTAGTTGAAAGCTGTGAGGGTTTGCCAGAGAGGTTCATAGGATGACGTGCTTTAATCAAGTAAGGTCTGCAACATGGAGGTGATGTACTCAAAAGCAGATTCTGGATGAACTTGCTGGCCTCAGAGGTAAGGTAATAGAATAGTTTCCTCTTTACGTTACCTGTGTGAGTTCATAATCAGTGATTAGTGATGGAATGGCTTTATCATTTTGTGGTAGCTTGGCTGGCAGTTGTGATATTTTATTATGCTCTCCAGTTTTTAAGCAGGTATGAAGCCACTTCACAGAAACAGATGTGTGTGTAATATTATGTCTCCCTTTCTAATCATTTCTCCTCCCCTCCCCCCACAGGACATACTCATACAATTTTGCTTTTTGTATAATAAAACTCACCTAGCATCCTATAGTGAGCAGAAGCGAGGGCATTTAGCTAGTTCTTGCCTGGAATTGAACAGCTGAAGCTCAGGACCACAGATGTGACCACAGAGGTAGACATTCAAGTTGATCCAAAAGTGGTTGCTAGAGAGTTTGAGAGATTTTTGGTGTATGATCAAGTTCAAGGGTAACAACTTCTTTCACACCCCCTCAGGTGTGTGTGTGTGTGTGTGTGTGTGTGTGTGTGTGTGTGTGTTGGCAGGGAGTGGGGTTTCTAGCACAGGAAAGGAGGTCATATGAATATATAATTGTGACTAGCATATGCTCCAGATTCCAAACAGGAGTTGCAATAGTGGCGTGAGTAAAGTAGAAATGAAATAATGGGAAAAAGGAAAGTGGAAAGCTAATAACATCCCTGTGAACTTGAGAAGGAAGTCAAAGAATCACTAGTAAATTTTACATGGTGAGCCCTTGCCAACAGCTTTCCTGATAGAGACGATAGCTAAAACTAAGGATATGTTTGTACCTGCTGTTGAGAAAGCGATTTTGAAACGTATGTAGACAAAGAAGTCAAAGTATCGAACAACAACTGTAAATGAACTGCACAGCGTGTTATCAGTTTACCCACAAGTGACCAAGTAGATTTCCTTAGAAAACGTTCAGAAGAGTAAATAGCTCAGCTTGTATTCTCTGGAGCCAGAATTCAAATAAACACTTAAAGTATGGTCCCCTTTACTGGTACTCAGGTTCATCCCAGACTAACCCATGGTCCCAGGCTCTGCTCCGAGTGTTGGCGAGAGTAGGCAAAGGGGAAATGAATGGAAAGAGACACAATGGCTTATATGAATTTGAATGAAGGCCAAAACCACACCTGTTTCTACATCTTGGAGATTATTCTCCTGTTTCCATACACTTCATTTGTTGTGGTTTTTACTAAAATGTGTTTTACAAACTAGTTCTTACTGAATTTGAGCAAATGGTAATTAATTCTGTTGATAGTTGGGAGCCATCGAACATTTTAAATAACTATTTAAACAACTATCATGTCTGTGTTTCGAAACAGGAGCCCCACGTATAAGACAGAAAGTGAACTAGAATTGAGGAAGGGTGCAGAGATGTGCTACTTTGAGCACAGAGTCAGGAAAGACTAGGGCAAAGACAGTGCCTGCAGAAACTTGAGATGTAGGTTTGGGGTAGGAAGTTGGTATGATGTTGGGTGGCCTGATATTTCCAGTGTGATTGAATGACCTGATATTTCCAGTGTGATTGAATGAGTAAGTGATCTCAGAAGAGAGAAACTCACCATAGTGACTTCCCTTCTCATTCACTCACATCTCATGGCCAAACCCTGTTTATTCTAAACTGTAGAGAGACTCTTTACTGATACCAGGACATTGCTGTAGTCCAAGCTGTCTGCAGCCTTGACTGCTGAAGAATCTACTTAACTGTTGTCATGTACCTGCTATTCCCTTTCCATCTTTTCTCCTTTGGCAACTTGGGTGATTCTACCTGTCTTTTGGATATGGTCATATCTTGCTTTTTATATAGAGAACAAATCTATTTTTAAAGCAAGATCTAATCATATAGCCCAGGTTGTCCTGGGACTTACCACAAAGGCTAGTTTTGAACCCACAGTGAATTTCCCTCTCTGCCTCCTACGTGGTCTGATTGCTATATGTGTTACCATGTTCAGACAAAATGTAAACCATACCTTACAAAGCTTTCTACTTTGGACCCCATCAACCTCGTTATCCTCATCTCAGAACTCCCATGTAACTTCCCCTTTTTTTCTCTTTCAAAATGGTGGTCTCCTTTTATTTATTGGTGTGTGTGTGTGTGTGTGTGTGTGTGTGTGTGTGTGTGTGTGTGTGTGTGTGTGAGTGAGAGGGTGAGAGAGAGAGAGAGAGAGAGAGAGAGAGAGAGAGAGAGAGAGAGAGAGAGAGAGAGAACAATCTGCTCTGGCAGCATAATGTTACTTGTATGTATATGTTTTCAGAGATGACCATTTCATATAGAATAACAAATTGGTGTGCTCTTCACTGGAAAAGACTATTTCTCCCAATCTGAGGTCTTTGTCTAGGGTTGAGACCTCATAAGCATCTTCTTTTTCATATTAGCATGTCTAGTTGTTCAGTTCATGTTTTGGCAACCCAGTTGATGAGACCTCATGAGAGTAGCTTCTATAACATTTCTAGGAGACACAACCACACACCAGACTTCACATTGCTCTGGCTCTTCCAATCTTTCTGCCTCCTCTTCTGCAATAATTTCTAAGCTTTAGATGTAGGCATTGTGTGGTAGAGCTTATCAGGTGGGACTGGGCTCCATAACTCTACCATTTGATTGGTTGTTTGAAGTTTTTTGTAATGGTGTCTTGCAAAGATAATTTTCCTTCATAATGAATGAGAACTGCACTTATCTGTGGCATAAGGATAAATGTTTAGAATGTAGTTAGGGATTATGCTGGTTTAGTAAAGTGGCCCTTGTAGGTACTCTGCCAAATTCCATGACTTCACTAGGCTTTGGTAGGTGGTTAGTTTTCCAGTCCCTGATGTACATGTTGAACAGGTCTAAAGCCCAATTAGAAAGCTGTTAGTTACCACCAAGATATGTGCACCACTTTTGCAGCTCTAGGTTTAGCACACCATGCTGGCCATTGTGGTTCATAGGCATCATAGCTGGATAGGACTATTTTCCTTCCCTTAGAAGCCTGCCTGGCGCCTTCTGGTACCATGAAAGCTAATCCGCAGGGAGGAGACTTTAGGTCAGGTCCACCTCTAGTCCTCTGGGTCCTGTGTCTGAAGTGCATGGTGCCTTTAGCAATAGGAACTTACCTTCTACCTCAAGGTGGCAACTAAGGGAAACAGCAATAGCCTATAATGTTTTTGGAGTCACCTGGACAACCCTGACCAACAAATAAAGCGAGGGCTTCTAATGCCTGGTGTTGTGGTTTTTGTTATGCGGCTTCTAGGGGAGCATTGTTAACCCAGATGAGAAAATCTCATTTACTATATATATATATATATATATATATATATATATATGTATATATATATATATGTACACACACTGATTTACATGTGCTTGTTATAGGTTTTTTAGCTAGATAATTAATAGTATGATTCCTTATGGCTCTTTTAGATTTCCTTACTGTTCTTTTACACTCTACCCTCTTTCATCTGTATTTGTCTCCCTTCTCTCCCTAATTGGAGCCCTCCATTTTTATCATTTCCCCTTCAAATTATAACCTTTTAATAAATACATTTGGATTCAATAAATGACAGTTTTAACAGCATTGGTGTGTCATATGATTATCAAGGGTGTTTAGTGACTTCTTTTAGCTAGTTTCTTCTGTCTCTTAATGAACACAGTGCACTAGAGAGGCATGATTTTCTTTCCTTCTTCTAAGGTTGCCATGGACCTTGCTGGTAGTTTTCTTTTTTTATATATGTTTTAAATACATTTATTTTATATACTTTTTTTTGTCTTTCATGTTTTGTTTATTAAAGATACAACAGAAAAATAGAGCATGTGCTGAAAGATAAGTGTGGATTGTTCATATCCCTGTGCTGTCTTTTATATTAAGTGAATTGTCAGTTTATTACATGAGGGCAATGCATTGTGATCAAGTCAGCCTTGTTACCTTCTCTGCTTCCTGTCCCAATCCCAGGAACACCCGTGTTTTCAACTACCTTCCCTCCCACTGTCTTTTCTTGATGTATTCTGTGCAGGCAGCCACTGATCTCGTGCTGCACAGCAGCCCTTCCCATCCTCGCTTCCACATTGTTCCTTCAGCTTTGGTGGGGGTGGAGATATGTGCCATTTAGGTCTGAGGACTGAACAGTCACTCTGCACTTTGACCAGTTATAAGTCTCTGCACTAACCATCACCCTCTATAAGAAGAAATGTCTCTGGTTAAGGCTACAGCTGCACTAGTCTATGGGATTAAACATATTAGGAGACAGTTAGCAGACAACATGATTTAGTTGATATTTTTCTTAAGGACAAAATAACATAGTCAAACATGACACCGTTCTGATGGTGTGACATAGAAGTTCTGAAGCTCAAAAGACACAGAGATTCAACATGCCCAGGACTCATTGCCTTTTCTTATCACCCACCAATTGTCACATTAAATAACCATGGCACGTCACAATAACACTAGTAAGTACTCCTGGGCTCAAGTGGCCAATATGTGACACCGTAGGGCCAGGCCGACCTAGAAGTGTAACCTTGGTTCTGTTTACTTGTCTGTTGAGATCAGATAACAGGAAGTATGAAAAGTGTTGTGTGGACTGTAAAACTTTAAACAAAGTCAGGTCTAAGGTATAGATGACTTATCCATCTCTAAGCCATATTTTCTCAACTGGAAGAAGGGAAGATGTGAATTTTATACAAAAGGCAGCATTGAATGGATCTGCTTGAGCTATTTAGCCGAGGATTCATTTTGATTGTGTAGCTGTATTTGGCAAGCAAAGAATTCCTCATTTTCTCTGCTGTGAGACCCCCAAGGAGACATTTATATTACTAATACTGAATTTGCAAACCTGCATTTTAAAATTTAGCTCTCTTTGTATTCTGTGTCTCTCTGGGAGGTGTTCACTACATTATGAATCCTGTGCTCCTACCTCCTGCTAAGGATTTGAGTCCTTTGCCTAATTAATCATTAAGTGTTGTCAGTCTATCATGATGTGGCTAATTATCAGAGAAGAGTGTGTGTATTTCAGCCAGTCATGACCCTTCCCTGGGTAACTATAGAAACCTTAGCAGCACTAGTTATTAAAAACATTATACAGTTTGTTTTTTAAAGCATTTTATTCTTTGATAGTTATGGGCAAATAATTGGTTATCATCTAGAAAGAATGGGAAGCTTGAGCAAAACTAAGATTTTTAAATAATTTATGCATAGTAAAAATGTGCTCTAAATAATTTATAAATAACATAAATGTGTTCTATAAAATATTTCTGACCTGCTACTGAAAAGAAACCTTGCCCCACACTACCAGCTCCATATATTACAGGGCTCTCCCACAATCTCACTCCCCCAAGATGTGGAAACCTCTTCTAACACAAGCCTGGGGAAACTCCTACTAATTCATTTGGCTCAGTGGTAGCTGAGTGTGGGGAAGTTGCCTGTCTGGATACAAATCAGCAGAGTTTCAGGCTTCTGCATGTTGGTGTACACATGCAGACAGTGTTGACAATGCAAAGTCTCATTGGTGGATTCTTGAAGCCATGGCTCTTCAAAGAAGTGAGTAGAAGCAAAACATCCTTCTTCTTCCTATTCTGAGTAATGCATCTGAGTGAGAAGGAGAGATGATCTTCACTGTACTTTTTAATACGAAGCTCTGCAAGGTTTACAGCCAGAATGGCAGTGCCCATCAGTGTGGAAATGGAAATTGGCTGCGTTTTTCACCATGCTTCACATCCTACATCACTCAGAGAGCAGGTGACATCCCCTTTGGAGAAGGCAGTACTTTAAGTGAGCTTTCCGCATTCATTGGCAGAGGCGATGTTAGTGGTATGTAATTACAGTGATTGTTTTCTGTTACGTGTGAGTGGCTTATTTATAGATCACAACCCACATGGATCTTTCTTCTGTACTTATTTTCTTTGAAGTAAAATATGGTGACTACAATATGAGTCTGCTTTCTAGTTCAATGCCAGATTCTTGGAAATTTATTATAGTAGATTGAATGACATTAAACCAAATGTACAGTGCAAATACTTTAAGCAGACTAATCATAATGCAAAATATAAACTTAAAGTTCAATTTAACTGTTCAAAATTATTGGAATAATATAGTATTGTAAGCATCTATATTTAATGTTTTTGTGTTCACATTAATAGTATACAAGATTAATTCTTTTTTAAAAAGATTTATTTATTTATTATGTATACAGAAGAGGGTGCTAGATCTCATTACAGATGGTTGTGAGCCACCATGTGGTTGCTGGTTCAGGACCCCTGGAAGAGCAGTCAGTGCTCTTAACCTCTGAGCCATCTCTCCAGCCCACAAGATTAATTCTTAAGGTAAATTTATTTCCATAATTTACTGCATCATAGAATAAAGTTAGTTTTAATGTTGTCATTTACTTTTCCTATCAAAATGAAAAGGATTTAGCCATAGGGACTCAGTTTCAAGCCTAGTCCATATAAAACAATGGAAATGATCACTTTTCTTTGATTATCTTGTACTAAAACTTAAATTCTAACTTCCTTTTGACCTAAATACAAGTAGCTCCAGTAATTAATGATTTCTGAGTATGAAGAACAGATGCTAAAAATAAGTTTCTGGCCATATACTTGATAAAGTCCAATAAGATAGTTCAATTGGAGTACCTAACTCAGGTCTCATATTTAATTCTTTATTAATATATTTGTTGGTCAAGCAGGCACTTAATAGACACTTTTGGTTGCTGATATGGTGGCATTATGAATTATACTACTTAAAATCTTTCACTGTGTTAATAGCTTTTGCACTTTTTATAATCTGACTCATTCTTCATATTTATTCCTTTTTTTAAGACTATGATTTGCAGGCTGATGATGCTGTTGAAAGTTTGCTTGATGCTAAATAATGAAAATTAAATCTCTGACTAAAACAACCGAAGTCACAAATCTTGTGAACTCAGAGGTGTTAGACTCCAGTATGGTGAGTGTAATGTCACTGGTTCTGTTCTGCTGGAATGTTGATCAGCCTAATTATCCAAGGATCTTCTGGTTCCTTGTCATGTTACAGCTGTGCCTCCCCCTTTGTCTCTGGAATAACTGTCTTCAACACTGCATATGCATGAAAGAATATTTTCGCATATTAGTAAATCACTTAAGAATTCCATCCCTTATGAAAAAGATACTGTTTGCTAAATCTATGTTAAGACACGCCTAGTTGTTTATCTGTTTGACAAAGTTACACCAATCGTCAATTTGTAAAATATTTCAAATTAGTCACGTGGAAATGAAATTCAGTGTAACTAAAGCTATTGGTAATATTTTTTAAATGTATTTTCTCACCTATGTTAGGCAATTAAGCAATGCATTATTTTGTTTCGCAATTTCTGATCATGTTTTAATTTTTCTTTTACACTATTGGTTTCTGGTTATTTCCATTTCATATTATAAACAGAAGCCTGCCTTCTCTGGATTCATGGCTCTCTTTCACTTTCAAAGAGTGCTTGCCCTTGAAAATTCCTGTGTCACTTACCTATTGTAGCGTTTTTCCTTTAGTCCAGTAGGACGCCTCTGTCCCACAGGCTTCATTGTTCATGCTGAGCTGATGTCAGTAAAATAGTTTGAAGTGATTTAGCAACTTGATGTGCTTCTCGCTGGCTTCTCTGTGCTCTTTGCACAAAGGAGTCATTGAGGGCGACATCATGTTCATACCACTATAGAAAGATAAAAACTGGCCTGTGTGGAGAGAACCTGGAGGGGCTCTTAGCCCATATTAGTCAGGTTGTATTTCTGTGAGTCTTCTCTTCCTGGCTTTCAGACAGCTTCCTTTTTACTCTGTCCTCTGTGGCCTCTTCCCTGTGTGATACAGAAAGGCACTGATCTTCACTCACTCTGCCTCTTCTTATGAAGGCCCCACAGTCATTGGATCCCACCACTATGATGTCACCTAACCTTAATTTTCTACTCCAAATATACCACTGGAACTTTGGGACAACACAGTTGAGCCTGTGTCCCTGTGCTGTGCCTGGTAGTCACTTCCAGTCTGTTACAAGTTGCAAACCTAGATTGCAGGCAGGAGTGTCTATCCTGGGTCACAGATGCACACTGTTTGGCTTCAGAGTCCGAATTCTCAACTAGTAACTAGCTCTTCTGCCTGGAAAGAGTAGTGGTGTACTTAGAGCTTTTCATACATAAATGTAGTGACTCTTTTACAATATAACCCTTGTGTCCAACTCAAGATTATGCTGGTATGATTTTTATGACAACTTTTATGTCATCTACCCTGCATGAGATAGCGCAGGTTTATCCTGATCATGCCAGGCAGCGATCGAGGCTTCATGAGCATTTGCATTTCATGTCCTCTTGGACCAGAAGTATGCATTTTTCAGGACTTGGGTTCAGGGACCTGTGACCACAAAAGTGAGTCATTCTACAGAGATTACTTGACAAATACAACTTTCATCCTTGTAGCAACAAATTCTTTTTTTTTAAAACTTCTTTGTTGACTCTTTGGGAGTTTCACATCATGCACCTCAATTCTGTTCACCTCCCAGTCCCCTCATATACTCCCCTCAACACTGCCACATACCCTACATAAGGAAACTAATCAAAGCATGCAAACAAATGAACAAAAGCAAAACAAAACAAAAACCCAGACCAAACCAAAAAAACCAAAACCACTTCAACAGAGTTCTGGTGAGGATCCAGTGATGATGGTGTACCAGAAACCAGAGGCCTTGAACCAGACCAGTGACTCATTGCAATGAACACTTGCCAGTAAAATGGGTGGGACAAAGAGATATACTATAAGGCAGACTGAACCCTCCATTGCCACCAGGACAAATGCAAAGGTGTTGGAGAAGCTGGAAAGGAGAGGCAACAAATTCTTTAATGACAACAACCATAAAAGTCTAAGAATCAATGGTGATTCGACATGAATTAGGTCTCAAAACAAATCCAAGGATGGAATAGTCTCTGAAGACTCTGACAGTATGAGCAGGCTTGCCTGCTGTTTATACTAAGGGAATTGTGTTTCTAAAAGTGTAATCAAGTTTTACTGATAACTTTCCATTAATCTGTGATGGTTTCTTAACAGTTGTAATTCTTTGTCATCATTGAAACTTTATTCTGCCTGCTTCCCCCTAAGAATTAAAATAATGCATCTAAGCAATCCGCCCCCTCTTAATCTCTGGTTTTCACCAGCCACTTCCTTGAATGTTGGATTTCTACAGATTGGAATTTAGGGCCAGGAGTTTCTTGGATGGGTCAGGCTATCTTACCTCTATTCTTTATTATAGTACCTGCCATGCTTATGTTGGTAGCTCAGAAGTCATGTCTCCTTAGTGGTTTTTCTACAACTTGATACATTAAAGTTAGTGGAAGCTCTTGGAGTACTATATTAAATCTACAAATAACGTTTGCACTTCTCAGTCTCTTGAAGAGTTATTCCTATTGGCTCCCTCACCTAGAACATCAGACTGCTTTTTATCAGTTACTTCATCCTAAGTAATAGCTCAGGGCCTGACATGTATCAAGCACTTAATAAATATGCACATGTCTATGTTAAATAAATTATTAGGCTCTATTTATTTTTACCATCTTTCTTTATGAACCACTTCAGTTGTTGGGCTGATATCTAGATCTTTTATTGGGTGGTATCAATCTGTCAAAATGTATAGGTGTGTGGAACCCCCAAAAATATTGCTACTTTTTAGTTTAGGGCATCAACTGAACTATATGGGAAGGTTTAAAAATTGGAGACAGTCACTTGCTTAATTCTAAGTGAATTTTACCTTCAGGAAGTTAAGGGATATCTTTTGCTAAGCCCTGATTTCTCATTCCTTTCTGGTCTGTGAGACCCTTCGCTTGGATTCTGTTTCCTTCTATAAAACGTGTCCCAGTCAAACAAAGCATGACTCTCCTGTGCTCTGGAGCTTTGAGTTTGCCACTTTTGTTTGCTTTCGTTCCTTTTGTGAATTACTGGAGCCCAGAGATTCTGTGACCTGTCTGCACTCCAGCCTCCACACAGTGGCCTGAATTTACTGCCATTTCCTTGGATGGCAATAAGCTAAACAGTTGAAAAATCACCACATTGCAGAGGACCTAAGGAGGTCACCAGAACTTAGTCTGGCTAATAAGTTTTTGTCCGATCCATTTCCTCCTGTCAGTATTCCTCTGTACTTCTTATGACTTCATGACAAATATGGCATTTTTAAACTTAAAAAATAATGTGCATTGATTTTCTTTAGCAAGCAAACAACAAAACTCCACAACTAAAACAAGAGTTACTCTAGAGATGGTACGTGACAGTCCCACCAATGCTGGGAGAAGCTATGTTCATCATAATATCACTCGGAGCATCAGACCCTGTGAAAATTACAATGGGAGCATTTTGCTCCGGTTCTCAGTGCACTAAAGACAAAAATATAAATAAAACTGAAAACCATTTGCCAGGCATGCACTCTAAGATGATTATGACATAGAGAGATGCTCAGTTCTCCAGGCACATACAATGTTAGTGTTTGATTTCTTTAGAGTTGAGATCAACTTAACATGCTCAGGCTTCATGTTTGTGAACATATCGTTTTGCATCATTTCATCAAAGCTGAAAGGGGAAATTCATTTTTATGGCACCCTGGGAGTTACTGAACACATTTTTTTGAGTCCATATTACGATTCAGTTAGGAACAAGGCTTCCCCACCCAGAGCATGGCCGTTCCTCATCCTTAGGTGCTACTTCTCCAGGGGCTGTTTGACTTGCGGCCTCTGGACTGATGAGGCGATTCAGCCAGGAAAGTCCCTTTTATTATATTTCACTTTGTATGCTTCTTAGACAACCCCTGCACTAGTCAGTTTACTGTATATTAGAACTTTCTCTCTAAATAGTATCAAATATTGATGCACAGACATTGAAGGGAGGTGCAGCTTCATCCCAATTGTGAAAAATGTAAACTCTCAGCATCATCACTATTAGAGGTGGTAGTTCTGGTACGCAACCTGTAACGTCCTTCCTCCTAGGTTTTTATCTAGTTATACTTGATGACAATCTCTTTATAAATAGAATTTTTAGAGTGTAAAAATGATAGCAAGATACCAGAAAGAGGAGACCTTGATCATGGGATTGAAAGAGTTTTGCTGTTTTTATGGTTTTTTTTATTATTGTTGTTGTTGTTTTTCTTTTTATGTGTATATGTGTATATAGATAATTCAGATTCATACATTATGGTTCTGTACCGTCAGTGCATTTTTAATTGATGTTAGTAGCTAAATAAAGTTATTCTTTTATTTTATGAGTGTGCGCCTGCATGTATGTATGTGCACTATACATGTGCCTTATATATGTGGAGGCCAGAAGAGGAAGCTGGAGTTATCTGTAGTTGTGACCTGCCATGTGTTTACTGAAACCCAAACCCAAGGCCTCCGCAAGAGCAACAGGTGCAATCAACCACTGAGCCAACTCTTTAGCCTTGCCTTACCACTTTTAAATTGAAAATACAGTTTTAGCCTGCCAGTTGCTATTAAAGGAAAATGTATTTGGGGAGGATGCCCAACACCAGTTTTATAAACAGTGGTAAGTATGTAGATTGTACTCATACTCATTCCCAGCTCTCTTTGCCCCTCCCACTGACTTTGGGTTGTGAGTCTATCCTGGGTCTTGGCAGAATGTCACTATTGAAGTGGATCTGTGTATTGATTTCCTAGCTTGAGCTCCTTGCAGCATTATGAATATCATCTTTAAACTTCCAAGATAGTGTCTGGTCTAGGTTGGATGTTTAATCCATGTTTTATGAATAAATTTGTTTTTATAATGACTCTTGACTGATTTGCTTGTCAAATCCACTAGCAGCCATATTTTATAATGGGCATATTGTGAGGATCTCTTGTACTGACTGAATATCTACTTGCATTTTTTTTTTTTTAGGAATGCTTACTCAGTAGAATGCATATACATTAAAGACTCTGTTACAGAAAAAGCAGGTATCCTCATCGAGATGGGGGCAGAGATAGATAGACTGCACCCTCCCTGCAGCCTGACCACCAACTGACCTTACTTAATAGTCTGCATTATTGCTCATGTTCTACACAGTAGTGACAAGCTGCTTGTTACTCTGAGTGATTTTTGTCATAGTATAATTATTAATCTGACTCAGATTCATTGAATCCATCAGAAAGCATTTAGATGCAGATGCTATTTTCTCCTCATATAGCAATTTAGCCCCAATATTTTTAGCTTAAATTCATTTTTTGGTTTAATCTATATGATCACAAAATTATATATATTGATGTGCTCCCATGTGATATTTAAACAGGTATATGTTATTCAGTGCTTAAATCCAGGTAGACGTGTCTGAGGAGACCAAACAGGCTTTAATAGATTTAAGATGCCCCAAAATCATTTTTGACAGCAAGGTTTTTTTTTTTAATGATAGTAAGATGTATGAATTTCCAATAAATAATCCTCTGGATTCACTCCCTGTGTTCCACTGATGATTACATTAGAGACCGTTGTAAAGGACTGAGCATTAATTTTGTTATTAAAATATTACAATAAGATGATGAGTATAAAGATATTGTAAGAAATTGGAAATACATAAACTATGATGAAAGTTATAGAAATAACAATGTCTATATATTTTTATGATATTAGAGAAGATAATATACTTGAAAAATGTCGGATATTTAATATAGTGTTATATATATGGTATATGATTAGTGTAGAAGTTATTTTCTATATTAACTATATCCCTTCCATTTTAATATCTACTGTAGAATTTAGGCAGTGCTATCATGCAGTCACCTTCGTTTTTTCCACTTGCTTCTGTTATGTAAGTGTCATGTTATATTGATGTGTGTGTGGTGTGTGTGTGTTTGTGTGTGTGTGTGTGTGTGTGTGTGTTTAAGCTGGAAGAAAACTTTTGATTTTGAGACTATATTAATGTTAGTAATAAAATGTGAAGATACAATTATAACAATTTCAATATCAAAATGGTTCATATAGTTGTTAAATGACTTAAAGTAGGGAAGGCTTACAAGTTGCATACATGAAAGAACTACATTATTTAGAAATGTGATGTCATGAAGATTAATTCTGTGAGGAAGCAGGAACCACCAGGAAATCCATCAAACAGAATCCTCCAATTTTAAGAATGTAAATCAAAACTAAACTTTGATGAACAGCTTCCTTCTTAAAATGTTTAAATATGCCATACCATTATTGTCCAAATTAGCATTATGGTCTTTAATTCCAAGAACGTGGTGACCATAGGCGTTTTCTTTCATTGTGGCATGATTAGCCATTTGGGCAAGAAACTGCTTTTGCCTTAACTGCTTGACTATGTGCTGTGCAAACTGGACATGCAGGGCACACAAGAAAAAAGACTGCTGAACTTCACCAAAAGAAGGCAGAACAGTCCTTCAAAATTCCTGTTTCACAGAAGAGTCTGCCAGACATTCTACAGGACACACAGGAAACTGACTGCTGAACTTTGCCAAAACAAGGCAGGACAGTCCTTCAAATTCCTTGCTTCACTGAAAAGTTTGCCAGATATTCTAGGCCTGTAGGTTGAAGATGTATACCCCAATGTTGCAGAGGAACTCTGGGTGACTGTCCAGGTAGCCAAATGTCTCTGTTGTTAAATAATATTACTTCCTTCTGGTCTTTGATGGAGCTGAAGACCAGAGAGTTATAGTTGCAGTTTTTCTTAGTTATAATAGAAAGTAAATTAGGTGTAAAAGTTTAGATTCACCAAGATAGGACAGATAATGCATTATTTTCTTTTAATATGCTAACTACAAATGGACAAAATATTGTAAATGAAATTCCTACTTGATAATTGTTTTTGTTGTATGTAGTTTTAATATATCAAAGTTAAAAACTTTTATTTTTATTTAGATAAAAGGGGGAAATGTTGTAGAATATTATTTTGAAGTGAGTTACTTTTGTTTATGTTGCGCTTGCTTAACTCTGTGAAGCTGTCTTACTGTGCCTGTCTAAAACACCCGATGGCCTAATAAAGAACTGAATGGCCAATAGCAAAGCAGAAGAAAGGATAGGCCAGCTGACAGGCAGAGAGAATATATAGAAGGAGAAATCTGGGAGGAAACAAAGATGTAGCCAGAGAAGGAGGAGGACTCAGGCCTGCCACCCAGCTACACAGCAAACCATGTAGTTAAGAGTAAGATTTATAGAAGTAAGAGAATGGGAAAAGCCCAGAGGCCAAAGATAGAGGGGATAATTTAAGTTAAGGAAAGCTGGTAAGAATCAAGCCAAGCTAAGGACAGGCATTCATAATTAAAAGAAGGAGGAGGAGAAGGAGGAGGAGGAGGAGGAGGAGGAGGAGAAGGAGGAGGAGGAGGAGGAGGAGGAGGAGGAGGAGGAGAACAACTTGGTGACCATGACCTTTCTACATTTTTTAACTGGAGAACTTGTAGAACATTTGCGTTTCTTGAGTCACACCTTTCTGCTAGTTCCAGGTTCCTGAATTAGTTGATTGTAACTAAAATCAGTTTGGGGTTGTATTGTTCTAAAAACTTCCACCATTGCTTTGGAGGCTTGGAGTTCTGTTTAACATCTTAAGAATGTTTAATCTTAGAGTCTTTTCTACTTAAATAACTGGTGTCATGGTCTGATTTTGACAATGCAACAAAGTCTTTTAGCATTGAATGAATCTTGGTGCTAGGAATATCCTGGCTTGCAGACAAGGTTCAGAGAAGAGACAAGTATGTCATGAGAAGTCCTCTGGGTGTGGTGTTTGTGAGCCAGCATCAGGCACTGAGCTGGCTCTCTAACATGAGCTGACATTCTCTATCCCCAAGACATCAGCTGAGCAGCTGCCACCAAGGAACCTCTGAAGAAGCAGCACAGTCCCAAAACCATCAACATAGTAAAGAAGGAGGTCCTTCTAAGCTATGGGCTCTAGCTTAACAGCTTTTATCTTGATTTAGTCTGTGTCAGTATGCTGAGAGGGCTAGAAAATGGGGCAGATTATCCTGAGCTTTTAGAACTTAAGTCCATATTATAACAGAAAATGCTTGCCCCTCTGTTAGAACTCTGTTAGAATCTTGTGTAGTCACTCAAGGGTTCAGGGCAGTTGTGATGATAGATCTCACAACAATAAGATCTGCTTGCCCTTTGGTCGGAACAGAAAGGTCATAAAAATTTGCTTTAGTTTTAAACTGAGTCCTTTTTCTCGGTACATTTCCCAAGTCTCTTCTTTGTTCACAAGAACAAGCTCATGGCAATAGCAAGACCTATCAGCTGCTTTGTGAATGAATTTCTAAACTGTGTCTATGTATTGTTTTGATTTGACTTGATTAGAATTTGTTTATCTTTCATCTGTGACATGTTCTTGCAATGTTGCCCAGGTTAGCCTACACAGGTGCTTGTCCTGTTGCCTCCCAGGGAGGCGGGACTGGAGGTGCATGCCACCTTACCCTGCTGCGCCTCACTTCCTACCTTGCCTTTCAGAAGAATAGTTCTGATGAACCAGATGGTTATGGACGTAGAACAGATTCTGGGTGCTTTTCTCTGGATTGTAAGGCTAATTTTGTAACTGAAGAATGTTTGACTCAGCTTCATTGGCCCATCTGCAGTGAATAGTTCAAGTTCAGTGCCGTTCGAACTGTAAATCCCACTATTCTGATTGCTACCCAGTAACTTATTGTCCTAGAATTGCTTCTAGCAAAACATAAAGCTTGTGCCAATTATCAGATGTCTCCAGGATCAAAGCCATTATTTCCCTAGCATTGTTTGCATACCTATTATTTTACCAATTTTGAGTATAGAAACTGGAAGTCCTTAATTAAGATATAAGCTTGGGTTTTCACTACTTCTATTTATCATTCCACATTACTTCTGCCCTTTAGAGCTGATAATTTGGCCCTTTGTCTTTGGATGCTTTTAAATGTTTTTAATGTTCATAATCTTTGGTGGTGTCTTACTGTATCTAAAATTTATTTTTATGCTGTGTATGGGATTATAGGTTCAGGAAGAATGTGAGACTATATCTGTTACATTTAACAAAAAGTTCTTTGGAGTTCATGCCCTTGTGAAATCTGATAATGAAAGTTGGAAGGGTGTTAAAAATCTAATTTAGAAAGACTTCGCCAATTTGGTTAAACAGAAAAATTCTGAATACTGAATCTGGTAGCAAATATACATTTATTAGACTTTTGATTGTTATGGATATGTGCTGAACTTTCTGGGTAAATGCACAAATATCAGAACATATTGTATTTCTCTGATCTTACCTTTCTTATAGTACTTAAAATATTATCCCTTTCAGTCTACTTCACCATGTTTGCTTGTTAAAGAATTCAGCAATAATGGCTTTGAGCTTAAAATCTTTAAACAAATCATTGGGATCAGAACCTTTGTACTTTTCAAATCAAACTGTGTTGACTAAGGAACAATAATATACACTCTTTATGTTCAAGGTTCTATGTGATGAAGAAAACCTGACAAAGCCTAAGTTTCCTTTTAGAATAAGGCCTTTTTTTTTTTTTTTTTTTTTTTTTTTTTTAAGAGGTAGAAATATAAAGAAGCAAAAGCAGGAAACATCAAAAACCAACCAAACAAACCTTTAACATTTTGGATTTCCCACCATAGTCTGTTTCCAAACACCACTAAACACCTTGTATTTCATAAATTGAACCTAAAATGTGAAGTGAGGCCTATAAGAAAGTCCTCTATTTCTAGAGTGACTAATTCAAAAGGGTTGTGTAATCTAATGCCATGAGTTTATAACCTGCTGTAGCCATTTGTTCCTTTAGAAGGTGTGTCCATAAGATGTTCGGCTACCTCCTACATCTCTCTTAATCTGGCTTACTGAAAATAATAATAATATCTATAATAATAATACAGTTTTGAGGGGTTTTATTTAGATCTGCTCATAGCTGAAATCTTTTAGCATGTCACGAACAGCTGGTGGCTAGCAGCATTGCTGACATTCTTTGAGAGTTCTTTTTGGTTTTTATAGTCGCCTGATTGTCGTGTGCATGCATAAGGAAGAAGAAAGGAGGACCAGTTTTTGTTTAATCCAAGGTGATCAAAAGAAGTCCCCAATAACAGTACAGACTGATTTTGACAGTGATGGGTATTTGCAAGATATATGAGCCTTGCTCTATTTTACGTTTTCTTTCTCATTCTTTTTTCTCTTTGATGTAGCAAAGTTTTAGTTTTATTCAGACTACTTCATTCATATTTTAGACCACTATTCCCTAGTTCCTTCGTCATGAGAAAAAACCCCCAAATGTTGTTACCAGATTTGATTAAAAATAAAATCCATCTTTTTCTGTAAATAGCCATTTTACCTAGTAAATGCATTTACCATTAATGCATTTTGTTTTTGTTTCACTGTTTGGATTTTGTGTGAGTTCTGCATTTCCATGATTATGAATCTGAATGGTAGTCCTTCAAGACAGTGTAGTTCAAATAAACCCCATGGGTGGTTGTCTTTCAAAGAGTCTCACTTACCATTCTTACTACTCACCTATTTATTTAAAATTCTTTCCTTTCCCCCTTTTATCATTACACATGTCAAAATCTATTTTGAGTGCTGCATTTTTTATTATTATTTTCATTATTATTGCATGGGTGAATATTTATATGTAGTACTAGGAATAAAGATTTTTCCTGGTACTTTATTATAGGGCTTTGGGAACATCCTTGATTTGTTGAGTTGCAAAGGGATATGTTTAAAAGAGAGGGAACTTGTTCAAAACTAGGAAAACAGAAAGAATCCGGAGTCATTAATGAACAAGAAGTTAAGGAATAACAGACATCGATTCAAGCAACCAGAGTACTTTGTTTTTTATTACTACTTTCCTGGTGGCCTGGGCTCACTCTCTTTTTGTACAGATTTTTAAAAGGTCTTTGTGTGTGTGTGTGTGTGTGTGTGTGTGTGTGTGTGTGTGTGTGTGTGTGTGTGTGTGTGTAGCTATACATAGCCCAGTGGGGCAGAAAAGGGTACCAGATCCTTTGGAGCTGCAATCCCAGGCATTTGTAGCTCGTGTTAGGATTTGAACTCTATTTCTCAGATAGACCAGTAAGAGCTCTGAATCCGTGAGACATCCCTCTGCCTCCCTGGTTCAAAACTTTGAATTAGTTTTGATTTGAAATCTTACATATCTAAGTTCCATGTGATAATGACATATGATTACTTCCAGGTGCAAAATGAATGATAGTTGGTGGTTTAAATGATGAACGTCCACTTGGTTTCCAGTTGGTGCTGTTTGGGGAAGCTTTGGCATGTCACTAGGGGCGTTAGAATTTTAAGACTCCTGCCACTTTAGGTCTGTTCTCAGCTTCCTGCTTGTGGTCCAAGATTCCAGCTCCAGTTCCCATGTCTGCTGCCTGCTGTCCCCACCACTGGGGACCCTAGTTCCCTAAAACTGTAAGCCCAATGTAAACTCTTTTATCAGCTGCCTTGGTTGTAATGTTTTATCACAGCTATTGTAAGGTGTTGGCTCGCGTTTGCTCTTTGTGGTAATGTAACAAAGGTAACGGCATCCTTTGTTCAAGTGTTCGCTGTGACCGTGCTCTGTTCTTTGTGGTTACGGTCTGCAGTAGTGTGCTGGTGATGGTTTATCAACTGACTTTCAGGGCTAGCGTGAGATGAGTGATATGTAGCATTTGCTGATTACCATGGTGACAATACTTTGGCCACAGACAATTCCAGCCTACTTGTGTGGTGTCCCTAAGCAGAAGACTGGCAAGTATGTGCAGATAACAATCGATATAAATAACTTCAATTGGGAAGGACAATAAGATGCAGCCAAATAATTAGGAAGTGTTTAAAGTTCTTATTATAATTGTTTTTTTTAACAATTCACTTAATTGTAATTTTATATAATTAGATGTTTAATAATAGGTATGCTTTAGCAGTCTTTCAAAAACAGTGCCCAAAAGCAAGCAGCAGGCTGTCCTGAGCTTGCCCACGCCAGCTTTAGCACACAGTTGGAGATTTATTATGGCACTGAGTCTGTACCTGGCATCTGTTTCTTTGATTATTGTCCTTGCTCTGGAAAAATGGTGATGCTTAGTTCTAGAGATATTCTCATTTTCATTATCATTACCATCATCAATGTACATTTAAAATAAACTGACTAAGTTTGACAGAATGCTTATTTTGTATTAAACAGCTTAAAAATAGTTGATCATTGCTACTGAGTAAAAAAGATAGCAAGTATAAGTCATGGGAAGAAAGAGAAATACCCACAGAAGCTGCAAAGATGGTTGAGATCTGCACTAGTCCTGTAGAGGACCACTGTTCAGTTCTCACATCCACATCAGC